>JBBMEG010000002.1:4996942-5022926 GCA_037832605.1 Cyclanthera cordifolia
GGGGGGGGGGGGGGGGGGGGGGGGGGGGGAGGGGGGGGGGGTTTTTTTTTTTTTTTTTTTTTTTTTTTTTTTTTTTTGATGTCCTAACCACAAAATCATAACATGTGAAATTGTGAATCATGTTATAGCATTAGTTAAGGCGCAAAAGGAGGAGAGCCCTAAAGCAAAGGCACTTGAGAAATTGTGATTGGCCTTCTTCACATTGGGCAGCCTTTGTGTTTGTGGCTCTTCTCTTATTTAGTTGCTTCTTCTCAAAGGTAACATTTTTTTTCCTTTTTCTTTTTTTTTTTAATGCCTTTTATTCCACAAATTTCTCTTAAATGAGCTGTAAAAATGTGGAGCCAGCTGTTTGTTGCCAAACCAAAAGCTTTATTCATATATATATATATATAAATATTTGTGAAAAGGTTTCATTGCCTTTCTAAATGCATTTCATCTAAAATGGCTTACTAAATATGTATATTAAAGGTTGCAATTTTATAATTAGGGTTTTGATCATTCAAATTTCTATTACATGAATTATTAAAGAGATATCTGACTCACATTCCTAAAAGGTGTTATGGCCAATTTTCTTTTTAGGGTATATATTGGGAAGGGGCTACAAACTCTATAAAGCTCAAGATCGAATCCGTGACGCTGGTATTGAATTGAATTAACATCAAACAATAAAACTACTGCGCCGCCAATTTTTTCAGTGATTAAGACATTATAAACATGGAATAATTGATTAAGACATTATAAACATAGAATAATTGATTAAGACATTGTATTTGTAATTAAAAGGACAACGGTTTGAATTATATATATTTTTAGAAAGATCGAACATCTAATCGAAGTATATTTTGATTAGAAACGATTGGGAGCATGTTTGCAATGGCAAAATTGAGTTCCATATCATCCTCTTTTGAGAGCGTCTTAACTACTTAAATTTTTCTTCGAAATTCTAATATTAATACTTTGACGTACCATTTATCTATATCTAGGAATCTATTATTTTAGTCAACTGCAGCAATAATTCTATGGTATCAATATATATCTAATAAGTAAGAAATCTTGAATTCAAATCCTCCATCATAGTTATTGAAGAACTAAAAAAAACATTACTTAATAATAAATAGTACGCTACCATTAAAAAATAGACAATTACTCGAGCTGATTTTGTTTGAAGTAAAAAAAATAAAAAAAAAATAGAGCCATGACCGAGACAGACATTGTACTCGAGGAACCAATTTCAGGATCGGGTTCTGGGTTTGGATCGATTTCTCCGGGACACAATTTTCTTGGGTCGTCTCTTGATTCGTAATCTTCGTCCTTAACACACGCAGCATCGAGAAGCTTCTCGTAACGCTCGAGGCACTGGGAGGAAGTACGTCCAACAATTGATGCAATAGTTCTCCAATTGGCTTGGCATGAGCTTAGCAAGATGGAGTAGTTTTTCATCCTCCTCTCTACTCCACTCAATCTAAAGCAATCATGCAAATCAAATTGTCAGTCTAAAGAACTAACAGCAACAAAGTTTTATCTCATTAATAATTATTTACTCTCACTTGTATTCTTTGGTGTCTTCCCTTTCTTTTCCAATGTTTTTTATAGCCAAATATGCACCAACGTTTTTTTTAAAAGTTAATTGATTTAAATAAATATGTATGTTTTTTGTAAACAAAAAAAAAAAAAAAAAAGGAAAATTGATGTGGATAGCAGTGAGAGACATTATAATTAAAGCACAAACTTATTAAAAATTTATTTATAGCATTTTTTTTTTAATTTTTTCCCGTAATTATAGTTTTACCTTTGATAGACTTCAATCAGTGTACTAATTGACTTCAATTATTTAGCTCATCAACTTTAATAACTTAATTGGTCGAATTCAATCATAGACTTCAACACTTAATTGATCGACTTTAATTACTTAACTGACTGACTTTAATCACTTAATCGATCAAAATCAATTACTTAACACATGCATCATACCGATTAGGATTTCAAAATACGTACCGATTAAGCATTTGAAATAAGACACAAAGAGCGATTGAGAGATCTGAGAGTCTTATATAAATCGATTTAGAGAAATAAAATTGATAAAGGAATCGATTGAGAGAATGATAGAAAGCATTGATTGAGATTGACTTCAATCATTATACCGATCGACTTCAATGACCGAATTGATCAATTTCAATTAGCAGACTGATTAACTTTAATCACTAGATAAATCGACTTCAATCATTGGACTTATCGGCTTTAATCACTAGTCAGATCGACTTCAATCACTATACTAATCAACTTTAATCAGTTTTTGGGCCAGAGACTTTTTAGTCATTTTGATAGGTCAGCCCAGGAAAATCATAACAAACACCAATTCTCAAACAATTTTAACTATTATTAACCTCAATTTTCAAACAATCCAACCTTGGTCATTTTCCTCTCTTTCACTCAACCCCACATTTTTATACCCAAAACAAACACACCCTGAGTTGACCAGTCTTCTCAATTTTCCAAAAATGTAAAAAAAAAAAGCAGGGCTTCACTTCTAGATCTGCCCTCCTATCCCTCTCTTCCTCCGATCTGTTTCTGGTGTTCGTTTGGCCGTTCTTCTCTCCGCTCCGATCATCCGCCGCCGTCCACCTCTCTTCGGTGAAGGTCGCAACGCTTCATCTATCGAACGTCCATCAAGCTGAGGTTCGTTATTCTCGAATTACTTTTCGTTTGGTCCGGTAACGAGGGAATTTGTGCGTCTTATTAGATTCATGAAGGTTCGCCAGTTCTATGTTTGAATACTCTGATTTCATTCTTTGTTGAGGGAGTTCAGCTGCGTAAATGTATTGTGATTTACACCAAGGCAGCGGTTGAAAGTATCGTATTGCTTCCGAATCTGATTGAATTGTATTTTGTTTTGCGACAGGTTGATTTTGATTCCAAACTCTCCAAACGGTTTTTCTGCAACTTTGTACGAGTTGAACATTTTGCGAGGGGGATTGACTTCGACTTGTAGGAATGGAGAACTCAATAGTTCAAGAGGTACCGTCTCGGCTTGTCTATACGTAATACACAATTTATTTTGCTATTTTTATGTGATTTGTTTTTTCGTTTTGGCAGATATTGGAGAAGCAGGTGCTGACGGTGGTGAAGGCCGTGGAGGATAAGATTGATGACGAAATTGCAGCTCTTGATCGTCTGGACCTCGACGATATGGAAGCTCTGAGGGAGCGGAGATTGCAGCAGATGAAGAAGATGGCGGAGAAGCGGAGTCGATGGATATCTCTTGGCCATGGCGAATACTCTGAGATTCCGGTTGAGAAGGACTTCTTCTCTGTCGTCAAGGCTAGTGATCGCGTGGTTTGCCACTTTTACCGTGAAAATTGGCCCTGCAAGGTTAGGTTCTATCAGTTAGTTATATCCATTGGTTTAGTGTGTTATTTGGTTTTTTTTTTTAACCACTTAATGGTAGAAGTTGATGAATTTAACTTTTGGTACATTGAACTTCGTTCCAGGAACGTAGGAAGTTGGCAGTTATTTTGCCATCTTTTCGTTTTGCTATTTATATCAGTTAGTCCAATGATCTAATATGTTCAAATTATGAGAAATTAGTTTATTTTTATGCAATGAGACTCAAATTCTGATGCTGTCTGGTTTTGGCCTTGTGCGGCCCTCATTTATTTGTCTTTGTACTTGTTTTCATTCAACAACGATTGAAATGGGGGTTCAAACTCATGACATATGGGTCATAGGCACACACTTATACTATTGCCCTTGTTGGCATTTGTATTAAATAGTTATTAAGAAAGTCAAATTCTTTAGAAATATGCAAATGATGGCCAAATGATAAGATTTTTCAATGAAAACGGACTGGTTGAGAAGAGGTTCTAGTTCTTGTTAGGTATCATGTATCTTGTAATCTTGTGAATGTGCAATTTCCCAATAATGATAAGATTTTTTAATGAAAACGGACTGGTTGAGAAAAGGTTCTAGCTCTTGTTAGGTATCATGTATCTTGTAATCTTGTTTATGTGCAATTTCCCAATAATGAGATTTTTTTCAATATGCAAACATTTTTTTTTATCCTTATTATATGATGCATACAACATATAGCTTTCAACTTAGCTTGAAATGTTCTGCGTTCAACCCTGAGGATGGGGCCAGAAGACTTATCCTATATTATCTTTTATATATATTTTAACGTATTTGTGTAAATTTCTTGGAAGACATTGCAACACATTAAGGGTTGAAAATGTTTGTCCATAATTTATGGTTGTTTTCATTGTTCTAAATTAATTATCACTTGAAAGCCAGTGCATTTGAGAGAACCTATGCATGTTTATTTACAGGTTATGGACAAGCACATGAGTATTTTAGCAAAGCAACATATCGAGACACGTTTTGTAAAAATTAATGCTGAGAAAAGTCCTTTTCTGGCTGAGAAATTGAAGATTGTTGTTCTTCCAACTCTTGCTCTTATCAAGAATGCAAAAGTGGATGACTATGTGGTATGTTTTTTATGAAACAGACCACTGATTACTGACTTATGGTTTGTGTCCCTTAACACTGCTACACCTCATGCGAATTACTAGGTGGGATTTGATGAGCTTGGTGGATCAGACGATTTTAGCACAGAGGAATTGGAAGAAAGGTTGGCAAAATGTCAAGTCATCTTTTACGAAGGTGAATCATCCATGAATGCATCAAAATCTGGTGCACAAACGAGGAGTGTGCGGCAAAGTACCAGATCAGACTCATCAGATTCGGAATAAATTAACATTCCTGGTGTGGGAGGGCTTGCTGCTATCGGTATGCATATGAACTCGTTCTAGATTAAAATTCGAGAGTTTTATTATCTATGTCTGCAAGTTCCATTATGTCGTTCACCCACTTTTTTTTTTTGTTTCAATGTAATAGTTCCACTTTTTTAGTTCATGGTATCTCTTAAGATTATGTTTGTTATATGTCATTACCGAGCTATTATAAATGAGCTTTTACAACTTTTCTACAAAAACCATCATCTAAACAAGTTATTTATTCAGTGCAACTCATACACTAGCAAACTATATCCAAACGAGCTATTACTAAAACTCAAATTTATAATCACTCAAAATAACCCCTTATTTACAATCACTCAAAATAACCACTCTACCCTTCCAAATCTAAACACCATCTTTTGTTCTTGCTGTTGCTGTGTTTTTTAAAAAGGTTGAAGTTATTGGTTTGAAAGCATTAAATCAAGCAATTACATGTTTTTTGTTTGACCTGTAACTTGTTAATTCCACCATCCACTCAAGAAGTTTTTATATATTCTAAGTTTCAAGTGTAAGTTTAAGGTGAAAAAAGAAAAATTAGTTTTTCTCTTAGTCATTTGATTCCAGTTTATTTTAATCTTTGACTTGGATACTCTAAATTTCTATTATGTTCTCTTCATGAGGAAGTTTAATTTCCTCCATTCCTTTATTGACGTGTGCTCGAGCTTGCGCATAAGATATGGCAAAAGCTACCGAGGAACTTCTGTAACATGAGCATTAAAATTTAAAATTGATATGTACCGACTTGTACTTGAACATATAGGGTGTGTTTTGAGACAAAGGTTAGATTATTATAAATGATGAGTTATTTCAAACGGTATATGTGTTGCATGTTATTATAATGAAATGATAAACAGCGTTTGAGATTGATATTTAAATTTTTATAGTATGGATTATGATAAACGATGCTTGGGATACAAGTTTATTGAAACAATGAAAATTGTTAATCTCAAACGGGACCATTCAAATATTTGGTCACGTCTATTGTTTGTTAAGAATGTCGTGGATGACCAACCGTGATTTGGGTTGTTTGTTTTACAGGCACTTAACGAAGCTTGCTTGACCCGACTATAGGATGGGCGGCATTGAACTCAGAATGTTGAAAACATCAAACAAGTGAGGATCTCAAACATAGTACATATAGATATCCAATTTGTAATTGCATGTCTCCTTGTGTTTTAATCAACCGTTGATATAACATCTTTCATAAAAAAGGACCAAATTATCGTACTTTCCCCACGTGATTATTGATAATTTGATCATGAAGGAGCAATGTGATGGTCGAAGGCTAGGCTTTTGAAGGTGTGCTCTCCTCTTGGTCCTAAGTTCGAGATCTACTTGTGATATTAATTTGTAGACACCTTCCGTGTCTTCATTCATACGATTTCTGGAGCGAAATTTCGATTTCTCAATTTCCAAAAAGGAAAAAAAGAAAATTTGATGTTGTGCTTTTCCACTTGCTTGGCCTTGCCTGTTCTGCTGTTCTTCAATAATCATAATGTCTAAGGAACGTTTCAATGTTTACCATTGGGTTGGTTTCGATACCTCTAACTTTAGCTAGGTTTCAATTGTAGTGCTAAACCTAGAAAAGTTTCATTTTAAATTGATTCAAAAAGAATATTTTTCCATGAAATGAATCATGGGAAAATGACGTGGCATCTATATATTTACAATTATATATATATATATATATAAAAATCCTTTTTGTGTGAGCATATGAATCATGGCATATGCCTTTTTAGAAGGCAAATTTTGGATGATTAAAAAAAAAAAAAGAAAAAAAAAAAGAATGTTGCCATTTTTTGTCTAAAAATATAACCTCTTCAAAGTCATTTACATGATGAAACTGGTATTTTGTGGACCATATAAAATGGATTTTTTTAAGAGATTTTAGGGACAAATGATTTTTTTTTCTAAGTTGGTCTAATTTTACCCTAATATCCACAAGCTTTTTTCCTTTTGAATTGAGTTAAAATATTAATTATTTTATTCTCGAATGTTTAATGTGAAAATAAATTAGAAGATAGCACATTTTAGTTATTGTATTTTCATTAAAGCTTAAAAATGGTTCGAACTTAGTTTTTTATTTAAAACTTGGTTAGAATGATAATTTTAAGGGTAAATTATAAAATTTAGTCTTTATAATTTAAAAATTAGACTTTAGTCCTACGATAGAATTTAGTCCTTACATAGTTTGGAGAAGTATAGAATTTAGTTTTAAGGTTCGATAAAACCTACAAATTAGTCCATGTTAAATAAATAAATAAATATATATATGAGTAAGTTCGAGACAACTTTGAGGTGTTGGTAGAGCATTTGTGGTTAATGCGGCCATTTTTCACTTGTATTATAAAACAATGTAGCAGAGGACAATGCTTCAGAAATATTAATACCAAAATTAATCGATCCTGGATTTGTATGGCTGGTTTTATGTGATGATAATTGGAGTCATGAAAAAAATTTGAAAAACCAATCAAGAATCAATGAAACCTCATATATATATATAATACAAAGATTTACGTGATTTACTAATGTTGTGTCACTCACGGCAAAGATGAGAAATCATTAAGAAGTGCATAAATATATGACAAAGAGACTGAATAGAAATACATCATTTGACCCAAATAATATAAGTCTAATATGAAAATATAAAAAACAACCTAGCCCCCAACCCTCAATTGGAATCTTTGATTATAGACTCCGACTTGTTGACCACTCAGCAAGACCCAATATAAATATTCGTAGCTTAACACATTTGAGTTATGCTGAAAAGTTTCATATTGAAATTTCAGTTTTCTACCGTAGTACATGAAAATCATATCAAATGTCATGAGAAAAGATAACAGAAAAGTATAGTAATCAATTATATTGCATTAAAATCAAATCAATTTTCAAGACAAATGTTCTAATATTCAGAGCTATGTAATCTCAACAGTTGGGGATCCAAGCCATTTAAAAGAAAAGTAAGAGATATCTGGTTTGAATCTATACAGCAAAAAGAATTTGTAGAAGAAGACGGCCATTAACTCTGTTTGAAGCAATCATTGTTGCGGAAAACCAGAACTAACACGCGCAAGAACAACTGGATCGTTGTGATTCTTCGCTGCCAGAATCATTCTCCTTAATCTGTCGCGAGGATTAGAGCATTGAAATATTTCAGATCCCAAAAAGACTCCGTCGCAACCTAATTGCATCATCAACGCCGCATCGGCCGGAGTCGCAATTCCTCCGGCCGCATAATGAACCGCCGGTAGCCGGCCAATTTGTTTGGTTATCCTCAGAAGATCACAAGGCGCTAAGATTTTTTTCGAGAAAGCGAAAATCTCATCGTCATTCATGCTGATTAAATGTTTAATATCAGCCATCAGAGACCTAACATTACGCAACGTATCCTTGATGTTACCTGAAGAAGAAGACGTCGAATCCCCATGCGTCTTCACCATTCCCGCACCTTCCTTCACTCTCCTCAGCGCCTCGCCTAGGGTTCGACCACCACAAACGAATTTCGATTTTGTAAACTTGTGCTTGTTGATGCAATTATCTCCATCTGCAGCCGTAAGTTCGTCGCTCTCATTAATGAGTTTCACGCCAATAGATTCAAGAATCTGAGCTTCGACGAAATGACCTACGCGAACCTTCACGATTATCGGAATCGAAACTACTTTCTTCATTTCAGTGAACATCAACGGATCAGGCATTCGCATTATACCTTCGTGAATCGGCTCGGTGAGTAAAACACAAGATGCGCCGGTTTCTTCTGCGATTTTCGCTTGCTCGATGTTCGTAACTTCTACAATGACTCCGAGACGAAGCGGATGCAGATCGCCCTTGAACAAGTAGGTACGGATACCGACTTCATCGACGGCGCCGCCGCCGCGGACATAGACAGAGATCGCAGTTTCCTCAGACATTTTCAAGATTTGCAAGAATGTAATTCAGAGAAAGATGCTGAGAAATCGAACCGTATGAACAAGGCGAAAATCAAGAAGACGAACGAAAACGAAGATTAGAGAGATGAATTCGATTCTTCAGAGCTTCAAGTTGTAAGAAAGTCGGTAGTGACTGAGATAGATGATCCCGATTTTGCAGAGATGATTTGAGTATTTATAGCAACAGAGGAAATACTTATTTGAATTTTTTTTTTTTTTTTTTGCTTTTTACACGTAATAATAAATATGGCGG
Organism: Cyclanthera cordifolia; assembly: GCA_037832605.1. Taxonomy (NCBI): domain Eukaryota; kingdom Viridiplantae; phylum Streptophyta; class Magnoliopsida; order Cucurbitales; family Cucurbitaceae; genus Cyclanthera; species Cyclanthera cordifolia. The sequence goes on from JBBMEG010000002.1 coordinate 5,005,912, forward strand.
GAAAATATACACACATGAGTTCGTTTGTTAGTTTCTTTTTTTGACAGAATTTAAAATGATAAAATAAATAAAAATATATTTACCAAAATAACCTTCAATTTACCACGCCAAAAATAGGGTTTCAAATAAAATTATTAGAAATTGTCTATAATTTTGATCCTACAATAATATTTAGTAGATAAAGAAAATTTGTGATAAATTAATTCATTTTCTTAATTGTTTAACTCACTTTTTTTATAATATCATAATACATCCACAAAATTATGCCAAACAACCATTTATTGCAACATTACCAAACTAATTTATGAGTATATCATTATTTTATTCGTGAATGCTGTTGTATTAACTCTATTTAACTTGTCTCAAGAAGTGGCGCAGCTGGTTGAAAACATGAGCTCGAGAGATGTACTCCTTCAAGATTCTAGGTTCGAAACCTACTTGTGACAAGACAAACAACCTCAGAGGGCTTGAACTGGATGATTAATACTAAACAATGAAACTATTGTGGCTCCAAAGTCAAACCTTTGTCAAACCACTTTATCAAATTTCACATTAAATATATCACTCAATCACTAATACCACTATTGACATAAGTTTTCAATCAAATATTTAACTACCATTAATCTTTCCGTTCCTCCCCGCTCACTATCCACTCCAAACAAACAAACCGTAAGATTGTTCTAACTCCAAATTAATAATTTATTTTGCGACACGTAGCCATCGACACGCGCCTGGGCCAAAATAATTTGAACGAGAAGACGAGCGCGGAATGATAAGCTTTCGAACTCCTCGCGCCCCACCACGTGGCGTTTAAATTATTGGCCGAATTTAAAAATTCCTAACGTATCCCACATCAAAACGCCGTTTTCGCACCTTTACTACCGTCAACTACCGCCTCCGCCGCCGTACTCCTCCGCTTCCACATTCCTCACGCTCACCTTTCCCACGCGCCGGGAGCGTGCTTTTCTCTTTGTATTGTTCTATCTTTGGCTTTACTCAAACTCTCGCAAAACTCCAGCCCTAGGCTCTGCTTACACTCACAATCTTAACTTTTTGAAGGGAGCTTCAAATTTTGCGATTTGGGATTTTGTGGGTTGCTATCTGATTCAAGCTACTGAGTTGAATCGGATCCCAATTTTGTAATCGGTGTTTATTTTTCGGGTCGGGTTCAGAGAGATGAATGGAATGGGGAGGCAAGGCCAGAGATCTGGTGCAGCTGCGAGGAATCACCAAAGACAATACTCAGATGACTATTTTGATGCTTCCTCCAATGGAAGATGGCTTCAAACAGCTGGTCTTCAGTCTCTATATTCCAATACTTCTGCTCCACAGGTTTAAATTTATGTTTTCTGTTCTGGGTTTTTTCCGATTTGGTAGCTAGTGATAATTTTTTTAGTTCGATTGATGAGCTATGAGACAGTGGATGACATTACTTCAATTTCTTTTTACATGTTTGGGTTTATTTTGGAATCTTGGATCCCTTTTTTGGGTTAGAAACTGGAGTTTGTAAGTAATGCATTAAATTTACTCAATCAATCAGTTTAAGTTTTTGGGTTGATGAGTGATTAAACACGATTCAACACATAGATGGTGTCTTTTTTACTTTGATTTGTTGTTTGGTAGATGTGGGGTTGTGTTTTGTGTGGTGCTGTTGAATTTTTGTACCGACTTTGGTTGAAATGAAAGCAGGACTATGGCTTTTCTGTCGGTGGGGGAGGGCAAGGTTTGAGAATGTATAGAAATGCACATGGAAACTTTGGGGGGATGAATGAGTATTCCATGGAGCCATCAACTCCTCCAGGAAATTTACGACCGTCAAGCCAACACAGAATTCGGGAGGATTTGCCGAGCGATTTCAGCCCTGGACTCTTGGATCTGCATTCCTTTGATACTGAATTGCTGCCTGAGGTGGGTTTAAATTCTTTTCCCCATTTCTTATTTACCCTTTTGAAATTCTGTTGTTTTTTCAAAAATCTAGGATTCCTACCTATGTGTTTGAGTTTTGCTGTTGAATTATCATTAAATATCTTGGCTTTACTATGAGGTTATGCATTCATAAAGTGAATTTATCTTTCACCTCCTGCATGCCGATCCTAAAATTGTAGCGATGACTAATGATATTTGACTGTGCACAAGATCCTCTGCATTTGGAACATTAGACTTCAAAGCTATTGTTGCTTTGAATCTGATATCGAGTTATTAACCATATCAAATTAATACTTGCTACAAAATTTTGCTTTATTTTGAGTTTAGTTCTATGAAATTATAGATATTAGATGAATGGTTGATAGAAACCGATAAAGGTGGAAACACAACCAGATCTCTACATTGGTATGATATCAATCAGTTTTGCTTTAGGTTTCACCCACTAGGTCTCATACTAATGGAGATGGTCGTCATCACTTTACTTATGTACTTAGGACATGTTTGACTATGGCGGGAAGGGAAGGGAAGAGATAAAGGAAGAAAAGTAAGAGTGAATTAGTGATTGATGAGATGTAAGTCGGTGGGCCAAACGATAGGAAGGGATCCCTTCCCTTCCCTTTTCAACACTTCCCCCACACCAAACATGCCCTTACGATCTTCTCCTATCTAATCAACATGAGACAATTTTGTTTGTATCCCAACAGAAACTTCTAGTTCCATGTATTCCTTTAAACAACAAGCATTTTGGGGCTTTTAGAGCCGAGCTAAAGTTATCGGGTATATTTTGTTTGGGAAGTTTGAGATATCTCCTAATGTGTTATCTCCTGCAGGATAGAGGCTTTGACGACTCTGAAGTCTATATGTCAAACAACATCCAGACAAGTAAACCTCAGGATTTGACAGAGAACAACCTCTTGAAAAGTGTGGCTGCAGACAAAGAGAGGGCAAACTCTGTTGCAAAGATCAAAGTTGTTGTATGTATTCTTATTTGATTGTACAATGCCTATGCCTTAAGTCCACATATATATACACACATGAATTTCTTCTCACAGTCTGTTTAGATCTGTTTAGGCGGCAAACCCTTTTCGATTCCTACTTCTGTCTATTAGATTATTCGTGTTTACTGCAGGTGCGTAAAAGGCCCCTGAACAAAAAAGAGTTGGCAAAGAATGAAGAAGATATCGTTGAAACAACTTCTAATTATTTAACAGTTCATGAAACTAAACTCAAGGCAAGCTTTACTACCTAAATATTGTTTTCTTAAAACTTCTCTGTTGCAGTGCAGTAATTGTTTTCCTTTTCCATTTTTGGCTAAGCAGGTTGACCTTACGGAATACGTGGAGAAGCACGAGTTTGTTTTTGATGCAGTGCTGAACGAGGAGGTTTCAAATGATGTAGTGAGTGTAGTGTACTGCAATAATTGAATTGTATAAATTAGTTGAGGAAGAATCATGAGTATAAAATTAATAGTTCAGTACATGTTCTTAGCTTGCCTTATTTTTCCTTTTGAGATGTAGGTGTACAGGGAGACGGTAGAGCCGATTGTACCAATAATATTTCAACGAACAAAGGCGACCTGCTTTGCATATGGACAAACAGGTGAGATTTACTGTTAGTTGGCACTTGATGCTCTTGCTGATCTAGAAATCTTAGTTGGTTTTGTATAGAACATAAAAATCTTCATTCTTTTTTTATGCTATAAAGTTCTTGTTTCCGAAATGTTGAATTATGCTAAACCATCAATCAACACAAAAGTTTAAACTGATATGTTGGTGTAAATTTAATTATATCAACTAACACGAAACTCGGTTTTTGATGTCTTGCCTTCCTCTGCTAGTGCTACCTATAAAATGTTGTCATGTTCTTTTGTTAAAAGCTTCATCTTTGTCACTTTTTATTATACAGGGAGTGGCAAGACTTATACCATGAAACCATTGCCTCTAAAAGCGTCCAGAGACATCTTGAGATTGATGCACAATACATACAGGAACCAGGGATTCCACTTGTTTGTGAGCTTCTTTGAAATATATGGAGGAAAGCTTTATGATCTTCTCAATGATAGAAAGTAAGTTATTATTCCTATCCTTTTATCTTGAATTAGCAGTAACTAAGCTTGTTTAGAAGCTAAAGCTTTTTGTTAGGATTCTGATCCTAACATTCTGTAACAAAGACTCTCCACCAAGGGTATGTTTGGGCCGCCAAGAATAAAGGAGAATTGAAATAAGGATGATTTCTGGTGTTTGAGTCATCGAGAATCATTTCCTTCATAATTAAAATTACATTTTTATTTTCCGCCTAACTACTTTTTATTAATCACGTTTTCCTCATTAGCATTCCCTTCACCCCAAACACAAATAATCATTTTTTTCATAATCATTCCCTTATATATTCTCCCCCTAATTCTCATTGCCCTTTCCCAAAACCACCATAAGTAATTCTCATATTTACGCGTTCTAAAACAATCACGTGAAATAGGGATCTCTCTCACCCTTTTATTCTGCAGAAAACTTTGCATGAGAGAGGATGGTAAACAACAAGTTTGCATTGTTGGTTTGCAAGAGTATAAAGTATCTGATGTGGAGACCATTGGAGAGCTCATTGAAAAAGGAAATGCCACTAGAAGTACTGGAACAACTGGTGCAAATGAAGAATCCTCTCGCTCTCATGCCATACTACAGCTAGCTGTCAAGAATTCAGTCAGTGGCAAAGAATCAAAGCCGCCTCGCCTGGTTGGAAAGCTCTCTTTTATAGATCTTGCAGGAAGTGAACGTGGTGCCGACACCACCGACAATGACAAACAGACAAGGTATTGTTATTCCTCAATCTTCATAATTCTGCTTAATTGATTACTTTCTTGATGTGTTTTATTCTTCCAACAGAAGTGTGTTCTTTATATAGATATGTGGAGTTGGTTTTGGATCGACTTTTTGCGAAAAAAAGATAGCTGTAGGATTGACAAAAACCTGCAAAATCTATCATTCTGACTATTTTTTGGGGTTACATTTAAGAAAATCAAATTGACATGAGAATAGTTCAAACCAACTGAATTCCATCAACCTTTTCTTTTCTTCATTTCTTGCTTTGCATCCCTAGGAAATAGCATGCTTTTGTTTGTTCAGGTAGAGTTATAGTTGGGTAAATTATTGGAAGCTTAGGCATCACATATTCCATTAAGAACTTGATTTTTCTAGATTTCCACACTTTTAAAACTCTCTTCCATGAGTTTTTTTTTTTCATAACCGGGAAATGGAGCTTCGCCTCATAACATACCGGGTAGCACCCTTGCATGTCTCAAAGCACGGATTCAGAAGACAATACATGATTTTACAATTAAGTTCACTTGTTGATTTCGAAGTTGGGACCTCCGAGGGAGCGAAAGTAGAATGATAACTATTAAAATGATGACTATTAAAGTGATTTGTACATGATTACATCTATAACACTATGGGATTACTTAATATGGATGATTTCATTTCCTTGTAATAGCCCCTCTTCCTCTTTTCTCTCATCCTTTCTCTTTTCTCTTTCTATCTTGAAAGACTTGTAACTTTCATTTGATCAGTGAAGGTCTAACTTTTCCTTTAAAAAAATCATTCCCTGCTTGTTTAATCAAACTTATCGCAAAATTAATGCAGGATAGAAGGTGCTGAAATCAATAAAAGCTTACTTGCTTTAAAAGAATGCATACGAGCTCTTGACAATGACCAGGGCCACATTCCTTTTAGAGGCAGTAAACTAACTGAAGTTCTAAGGGACTCATTTGTCGGAAACTCCCGTACCGTCATGATATCTTGTATATCGCCCAGCTCCGGATCATGTGAACACACTCTCAATACCTTAAGATATGCAGACAGGTAACCAGTAATTCTTTGTTAGGACATTAATTTCTTGATGCAGTTCTATCTTCATAGACTTATTTTTAGATACTTATTCTTAAAGATAAGTGCACTCCAGGGTGAAGAGCCTTTCAAAAGGAAATAATGTTAAGAAGGATGCATTTTCTTCCACTTCAAACCTTAAGGAATCAACCACAGAACCCTTGACCTCAGCATTACCTTCTGAAACTATGTTCGACATTGAACCTGTATGGATCGGACGAAATGAAAGAGACGAAGTCAATGCATCAGAGGAGATTTTCGAGCAGAGGAAACCGTCATGGAAGAAAAACGGGAAACTTGAGCCAAACAGAACATCTATTGTGGTTGAAAATGTACACAAATCCAATAATCAGTCGAGATGGAAGGAGTCTCGTATCTCGAATTCAGACGATGATTTGAATGACCTGTTGCAGGTAAAACAGAAGAACTTATCTCCATCATCAAAACTTTGAGAAAATAGCTATCCTGTATTGCTATATAACATTCATGCATGCTTTCATCTGTCTCAGGAAGAGGAAGAGCTTATAAACGCTCACAGAAGACAAGTAGAGGAAACTATGAATATTGTTAAAATGGTGAGTACTTTTCCTTATGACCCTAGTTTGGCTGGTTTGGGATCTTTATCTCAATGGAGTCACAATAGATCTTCAAACCCCTAATTCTTAAAAGCTAAAATCAAGTCTTCATTAAGTCCTAGAAAAAGTTGGTTTAATGGTCAAAGAATGTCTTATTGATCTAAGATGTGATAAATTCAACTCATGGTAGAACTGGTCACCCACCTAGAAGGCGTTTGGATTTTGGGGTTGAGGAGAGGAGAGGAAGAGGAGGAGGAGGAGGAAGAGGAAATTTAGTGATTTGAGGATATGAAGTATTTGTTTGAGGATTGGTGTTTTAGAAATGAGAGGTTGAAATTTTTTTTTTGAGATTTGTGTTTATGAGAGAAGATGTTTATTTTAGATGAAATTTGGTAAAAAGTTTGATTTGAAGTTTGATGCGATGTTGGAGAGAAGTTGAGGAGAGATTGAGGAGGAGTTGGAAAGAGGTTGTGATGTACTAAAAACAAACAAAGAATTCAACCTTTCTTCTCTCCTCAAAATCTAAACTGTCATCTAGAAATTAATTTACTAAGGACTTTCTTGACAGCTAAAGCCTAAATGTTTTAGTGTCAGGCGTGTGCCGTATAAGAATAGTCAAAGTGTGCGTAAGTTGGCCCAGATACTCAAGTAGAAAAAAAAAAATCCTAGAAAAGAAACTTTACACAATTAGTATGATTTTACCTGCAAAATCAATATGAGCTAGCTTAAAATTAGCATGGGAAAGAGTGATTTCTTCAGCATTGTGATCAGAAGCTTTACAGAAATTGATGTTTGCAAAAGTAATCATCCTCGGGTTTGGTAGTCAATAAAAGTTGTCTAGATAAAGAGGTAGAGGCAATGTGTTAAACCCATTGCGACCACCTATTTAGAATTCAATATCTTAGGTTAATAAATACCATTTTGGTATCTAGACTTTCAAATGTTCAATTTTAGTCCCTAGACTTTCGAGTTTGTTCCATTTTGATCCCTAGACTTTCAAATCTTTAATTTTAGTCCCAAGACTTTCAAAAATATTTAAAAAAATTAGTCCCTAAATTTTCAAATCAACTTAAAATTGATCCTTATCGGAACTATTTTAATATATTATCTTTAAAAAATTACCATCTTCCTCAATAAATTTTAGGAATATATTCACATTTACCTTTGCTTTTATTAGAATTATTAACATTACTGAATCAATTTTCATTAATACTAATTTGAAATTTCTGATAGGGACCAATTTTAAACATTTTTTAACGATAGAGACTAAAATTAAACATTTGAAAGTCTAGTGACCAATATGGAACGAACTTTCAGTATAGAGACTACTAAAAATTGACATTTGAAAGTCTAGAGACTAAAATAGAATAAAATCGAAAGCCAACGAACCAAAGTGACATTGTAATCAATATTTTATGACTTTGCAACTAAATATAGTAGGATCCGACGATAGTCCTGTAAAAATAATCGAGGTTCATGCAAACTAGCGTAAATTTGAAAAAGTGAGAATATACTTGGGTTATGATTATGTTGTTTTTGCTCATGTGATTCCTAATTTTGTAGGAAATGAACCTTTTAGTGGAAGCAGATCAACCAGGAAATAATGTGGATGGTTATATATCAAGATTAAATGCAGTTCTATCTCAAAAGGCTTCAGCAATCTACCAACTTCAGAATCATTTGCTTCATTTCCAGAAACGTTTGAAAGAACATAATGTACTTGTATCTTCATCTGACTGATGAACATTTGCAGGAATTTCAGATGCTAGTTAGATTATCTAACTCGAACGCCCGCTGTGCGAAGGATATATCTTAGTTGATATAATTAAAATATATCCCAGCCTATTAACTTAAGCTTTTAAGTTGATTGATTGTTTACATAATTCATCATGGTATCAAAGGAGAGGTCCCGAGTCACAAGTGAGGAGGAATGTTAGTGTTGACATAATAAAGTTTATCCTAACCTATCAGCTTAAGCTTTTAGTTTGATTGGTGATTTACATAATTCCGTGCTTGTTGACTTAATTTTAAAAGCTTAAGCTTGAGGTAAATTTAAGTATGTCAACTAACACTCTCTCTCACTTGTGGACTTATAAATTTTATAAATGTCTTACAAGTAGAATTAGTTTTAAAGGAAGAGGAAAACGACGAGGCAGAGATTCAAACTCAGGACCTACTGCTCTGATACCATATTGAATTATGTTAAACTACCAATCTATTCAAAAGCTTAAGCTAATAAGTTGGGATAAATTTAATTATGCCAACTAACAATATATACTCGAGATACCGACTTGGGGATGTGCTGTGCTGCCTAGTTTTTCTTATGATTTTGATGGAAGTATTCTTAAAAATTTGATATACATTTGAGGTTTGTGTGTGGAAATTCCCATTACATGGCAATTTGAGGGCTTTCTCACAAGCTTTCTAGGGTTAAAGATGGTTCATTTTAACTAAAACCACAGAAATTAACATAGTCATTTCTTTGAAGTTGGAGGTTAAAATTCACAAACCCCATATTGTTGTAAAAAAGCATCACATCAACTAAAGAATTTCATTGGTTTATACTCATTTTTTTGGAAAGAAAGATACAGTTTTAGTCTCTAAACTTTTTAGCTTTAAGTGAAGTTTGGATTTGATTTCTATATTTCAAAATCAAACATATGCAAAAAAAAAAAAAAAAAAGGGAGTTAAGAAATATTATCTCATTAATATTTAAAGAAGAAAAAAAAAAAAAAAAAAAAAAAAAAAAAAGAAGCAAGTTTTACCTTAAAAAAAAAAATCAGTTTATTTTTTTACTTATTTAAGATTTCTAATGATTTATTGCCATTTCTAATGATTTAAGATTTCTAATGATTTCTAATGATTTATTGCCATTTAAGATTTCTAATGATTTATTTTTTTATCTCATTAAGCACATTTAGAAATTCATTGCCATTTGTGAAGTTCTTGTATCACATAACTTATATAAAAGGAAACAATGCAAAAGCATTGCCTTTACTAATTGGCTTGAGAACTTTCAATTCAATTCATAAATTCTCAAGTATGCCTACACTACATATTGACTAATAAAAAAAAGGGTTAAATAAGATGAATTTTTCTATAAGGGTCTTTAAAAAAATTAATAATTTAAAATTTAAAAAATTTAAAAAAAAAAATAAAACCTTCTCCAAGAATAGAAATTTGAAGTCTCGGAGATATATATTAAGATCTCAAATTTATAATTCACGAGTGAGCTTCATTGTAAAATCACTTACTATTTCTTGAATTTGGACCTTTGAAACGGGTGCAGCTGTGCAGGTGCCCCGGATATGCAATAGAGAAAAGCTTCGATCCCCCGTAAGAAAAAAATATTGCTTACACCAAATCAAGGAACTATATAGGTTTAATTCTTCAAATTTTTATTGAAATTTTTTACAGAACTGTAACAAAATCAAGCCTTGAATAAGTAATCACACAAAAGACAAATTATGAGAAGAAACAATCAAATCAAATATTTCCCAAAAGAAAGAACAGAAAGACAGGTAAAAAGATAAAAACTCACTGATATGAAAATCTATATCCCAAGAGCTACTTCGCTGATAGAGGCTCGAAGTTTCACGTTTGAAATCCACGAATGAACTTAATCGTAAAATTTCTTGTAATCTCTAAAGTTCGAACCTTGAGACGAGCGCGAGTACCCCCAAAGCTTCGATTCCGGTGTCTATAATCTCATAGACCCAATTCTTCTCTTGGAGCTGTTCATACTAATAGCAGAAGGTTCATCATGAACATAGAATTCAGAGTGTATATCCATGAAAAACTTGTCAACAATTTCAAGATAAACAGGACTTCTTAAACGAGAGTAGTAATGAATTGCTTCTTCAATATCCAATTCTTGTTCCATATCTCCCCTCTCCAAAATCTCAAGCCCCTTCATTTTTTGTGCTAATCCATCACTTCTTGTACTCCTGTTTTTAACATCACCTTTTCTTAGATGACTTTGTTCCACAATCTTCTTCTTTTGATGACTTTGTTCTTCTTTTCCAACATTCTTGTCTTCTTGTCTGATGTTTTCCTTGCCGCTGTCATCCCGTGTTAATCTTCTCGGTATCGTTTCAATTTTATCGGATGTTGTCTCCGAAGGGACCGTTACATTTCCGCTGTCGTAAACATCAATGTAGAGCTGTGGATTTCCTTTGCTGCAAGAAAAGGGGATTAGAGAAGTGGGGTTTTGCAGCTTTTGAAACCCTTTGAAGAATAAATACTTGAAGTTTTCAAGAGTTTTGTGGATGGTTTCTTTCAGCAGCATTTGGTTTTGTGATGTGGTTTAACAATCAAAGGGCTTTGTGGAAACTCTCAATCTGTTTGTAAGAGGGAATGCAATTGTTTTATTTTTGCTTCTATCTCTCTGTTGCTCTGTTCACTAAATATTTCTGCAGTAAAGAGAAGAAAGATGGAGACAGTTCATGTTTCATGTAGTTGCCTAAAGACAAAGCTAGAGCAAGTGGGAAATTCCAAGTCTTGCCTTTAAGTTCCTCTCCTTTTTGGGTGGCCACTCTCTCTCTCTCTCTCTCTCTCTCTCTCTCTCTCTCTCTCTCTCTCTCTCTCTCTCTCTCAAAGTTGAAGTTTGGAGGAAAGAGAAAGAAAATGATTATGGAAGAAACGGAAATACAAAGAAGAACAAGGGGAAGATTGATTAACCGAGAGAATGATTATTGGTGAACCATTACTTTTGTTTGATAGGGGTGATATTGATTTGGTTTTCTTAAGTTGTAGGACAAATTGAGAACCGTGTTGATCTAATAAGTTTGACAAAAAGAGAAATTGAGTATTGATCCAATAAATGAAAAGAAAAAAAAAAATCATTGGTTCCATTTTTTATTTGTTTATTTTTAGATGAAAAATGAATCGAACCAATAACTTTCCATTTCTCTCTAAGAAAAACTGATATATCCAATAATATGCTAAGTAACCAAAGTAAACCAATGTATCTATTTGGTTCTATTCGATTTAGTCGGTTTTGGTTATTACTATTACCCATAGTGCGTGGGAGCAGAGTATGATTATAGGAGAATCATTATTTGCATTTGAGCGATACAGAGTGATTATAAAGGAACAAAAGAAGCATGAGAAATGAAAAGAGTACGAAGAATAAAAAGTAGTTACGAAGAGAATGAGATTACGAAGGAATGAATAATGAATATGAAGAGATGAATATTGATTATGGGGAACGATAGTAGGTAGCAGTTTGGAAAGAGAATTATTCCCCCACAATAACGTCCAATCTCGTTGCTCCAAACACCCCTAATCGCTTGAACTTCGATAAAAGGTAGCACGGAATCCCATGAGCTTGAATGCTTGGTTTTTGACTACCTGTTGTGTAAAGAGCATTTGCTAAGATCTAAAGCTAAAGATAGATAGAGGGTTGCTAAAATTGTAATGACATTAAATTCACTATTTAGACACATACCTAATTGTTGTAAGGCAATCCCTTACCCATGAAGGACCCATTTTGAAAATGGTCCCAATAAAAAGGACATTGTCCACAAAAATTCAATTCTGGTAGTGCATACTTTTCTGGTTTAATCAAGTATGTGACAGAAAGATTAATCCAAATTAAGCAAAGTCAATTCACCATTATCAAAATTTGAATGGCAAAGGATGGGGATACTATCATTGTTGTCATAACAGTCAATACTATAATTGAATTAACCTTAGATTTTAAAGAGAAAAAGTGAGACAATAAGATAATTCAAGCAAAGAAAATGGCTACCAATCAAAGAAAATATCAATTATGAAAATAGCAAGGTGCACTTTTTCATACTTTGTGGGTTGCTGACTTAACATTTGAGACAAATCCAAACTCTGAGTGTTAGTCAGTGTTTTAAAAGGCATGTTCGGGTTCACCTAGGTGCACCTTTGGCATCTCGATCGCACCTAGGCATGCCTTCTGTGAAGCCCACGAGGCGTACACCTTGTGGGCTTTTGTTTTTATATGTATTTTATTTTGTTTTGTTTTTATCAGAAAAAACATGCTTTGATATTTCTTTAATCCATAATCACTCTTTGTAAGTTATTTGAGGCTTTTAACCTAATTCTTCAACTTAGGAAGATAATATCTGCTATCATTTTTTCTCTCTTCGACAACCCATATCCTCCCACTTTCTCCACGCCACCGCTTTTTGAATTTTTATGCACAATCCTATGTTTGAAGGTTAACGATTGAATCTTATGTATAGTTTATACATTAATCTGAGTTAAAACTTTATTTCTTTATGTGAAAGTGCTTTTATTATGTATATACACATCATATACAAATTATCTATATATATATATGCACACACATTATGTTTTCAAGTTAAAAAATCAATGTCTTTTTTTAGTACTTGCAGCTAGGTTTCATAGAACCATTGTGCCTTGGAGTGCATTGAGCCTGATGTTGATTATTGTTGAAATATGCTAAACTATTGATTAACCCAAAAGCATAAGTTTAAGGATTAGGATTAATTTAAAACGACTTGGCAGAAACTCGAACTTGAAACCTCCTACTCTGATATCATATTGAAATATGTTGAACAATCAATCAACCCATTAAGCTTATGAGTTGGATGAATTTAATTATATCTACCAACACTAACTCTAAACTCGATCAGATCCCGACGAGCGAAATAAAGAGAATGTTGGGGAAAGAACTTTGAATAATACAAGAGTAAGTAATTATTACAACGTTAGGATCAAGATATATACGTGACATCATTTCATTGAGTATGAATCAGTACATTTTTGTTAAAACTAAGGACCCCAGAGTTTTTAACTTTGAACAACTCAACACATTCTGCATTAAATTCAAATTTAATGCAGTTGAAAAATCATGGTCATAGACTCGTACTCATGTGAGGGATTTTGGTCCCCAATAAGCAAAGAGATTGGCACTACCAAAGCTCTGAGCTGATGATAAGAAATGTTCATTTATAATATCTGCAGAACAGACATTTTCAGGACATTTAAAGTAAAGAGAGGGAGAATGATTCTCGGAAAATGAGAAAATCGAAGAGAAAGATAAAAAGGAAGAATAATTATATGTATCTACGGTGAAGGAAATGAATGAGAGAACAAAATAGCGAGTATGAAAGAGAACGAAAATTTTTCACAAGAGTATAAGGGGAATGAATATTGATTATGGGGTAAAGAATATTAGATACGGGAGAAATGATTATCGGTGACCCAAATGTTATTACTAAGTTAGCAAATAAAAGGAAACCTCACAACGTTCATACTCGTTGTTTTTCTCCGTATGATCATTTCCTTGCCGAGAATCCCACATGAGAAAGGCAAGAAAATCTTGCAACTTTTATAAAACCATAAGCTACCCATAATTGATTTCGAGATTAAACCTCATGTTTCTTTAATATTTCTGTAAGTTTAAAAAACAGTACTTTTAATTCTTAAGTTTTGATTTTTTTTTTTTTTTTTCAAATCTAAAAAGATCATAATAGTAAAATTAGAAAAGTTTTAAGAATCCAATCCAAATTAATTTTATCCTTAATACTCTCAATGAAGTGGAAAAACCATTAGCAATGATGAGAGAAAAGTCAACGTATAAGTATTTTTATATTCAACATTCTGTAGGTTTTTACTATAATGAGTCAAAGTTAATATTGTAACTTAAAACTACGAGTATTTTTTTAACCAATGGTAAATTCCAAATTCATAACATTGTAACAAAAAAGTCATATTACACGGTATCTACAACTTGCCACGTATTTTCACATATGTAGTCACTATATTAATAAGTATTATCACGTATTTTCTAATAATACAATATTAATGACTATATATGCAAATATTTAAAAATTAGACTACATTTATAATTATTTTGTGAGAATAGCATATCCACTGGTTACGTGCAAGTAAATTATATAATCTTAAAGAAATAATAAATTGATAGTTGAATACAGTACGAAATATTGCATTATGATTCACGGGACCAACAACAATACCTGAGAGAGTTGAGGGTCGAACCTGCAACTTCTTAGTCGAAGATACATGTCAATTACAGCTCAGCTCACTTTGACAGTCAAAAAACTAAATTAATCTCATTCAAAGCTGATTGTTAATTAATCTTCTACACTGTTGTTCATTGTCTTCTCCAAGTCCTCCACCAGGAAGAAACACTTCTCTGAGAAGGTGGAGGTGAAAGAAGATCTAACATTGTTTGCTTCTCTTTGGGTGTCAATGGAACACCTCTTACTAGATTTAAAGCCATGATGTGAACATTAGACTTTTGCTTGTGTTTACTATAAGCCCATACTCCTACAGCACCACCAGCTACTAACAACTGCTCCAATTAACATATTCAAAATTAAAATTATAAGAAGAAACAGGCAGAGTTATTCACTTTAAAATTTGAGTTTCTTGCTGATAATAACTGACCGGTGATAGCCATAATGCTGCAGTTTGAAGGTCGAACTTTGGGGTGTAAAGAATCGTCTCCCCGTATTCATTCTCGAGCTTTTTATAGATGTCCTTGTCCGATTTTCCAGACCGAATCTCATCACGGATCAACTACAGTGGTATTACAAATACAACCGAGTATCAAGCAAAATTTATTGCAGAAACATACTGATCCTAAAATAATTAGGCACAAGATAGGAAACTGTTAAGACACCGATGACCTTAACGAACACGAGATAAAGAGCACCGAAGATAATAAACACACAAGAACGATATATTATGATAATATAGAAAGACATTACAACCCCGAGGGTTGGGACCCTCCCAAGGTCTATTACAAAGACTTAACCAAAACATACATGTCCTTCCACGAGCTCAACTTCCCTATTTAAACACAAACACTAATGGCTAATTACTACAATACCTTTATACATAAAGTATTAATGTCCCAAAAATTACCTTGTACCTAGGGGTCTAACAGAAACTCAACACATCAGTGACTGTGAGTAATTATTATGTAACAAATATTCATTAACTGTAAATCAGTCTTCTAAGAGAGTATTTGGGACAGGGATCATCTTGAGGGATGGGTAAGAAAATCATTCACCCATTTGGGCCATCTAAATACTCACTAAATACTCATTACAGAATATAGATTTTATCAAAATAACAGGTACCTTTCTGAGGAGAATCGCAATATCTGCTTGAGAGTCTTCAATGGATTGACTACCGCACTCAATGCACCTAACATTGTGACTAATATTTCTTGCTCGAGCTTCCACCAGCTGCCTATTCTTCAAAGCATCTTCATCACCCTCCATCATAAACTCTGTGGCACCTCAGCGCTGAGCAAGAAAAGAACCCGGAAATCGTTCGAATGCAAAATACAAGTTAAAAATGCAAAACCTTTACAGCTGAAAATCCCATAAAAACATCGAACAAATTGGAAAAAACAGCACAAAGATGATGAACAGAACATTATGAATCAACCACCCGTTGCTCGTCCTCATCGCCATAGATTATGTATATAAATAACTGTCTTTCTAGATCAGCTTACAGGTATCTCAATTATCACTTTAATTAATATAACAAACGTATTTAGATGAAAGTATATAGGAAATTAATTACTAGATGACCACAATGATTGAAACTATCACTCAAGGAACTCTTGACCATGAAACAAACCTAGACCCCATTTTCCCACCATTCCCAACAAATGTTTCAAACCAAAAAATGGACCCGAAGTTCCCAACAAACATAAGAGCACATCGATTCGTTTCGGTTAAAAGATTAAGACCTAACAAATGTCAAGCAAATGAGAAATCGGTTTCAATCCGAACCGACAAGTTTCGATTCGAACTCGTGGATTGGGGGATTTCAGGGCACAAAATTGCAATCGGAACAGATATATATATTTCGCCGGGGAATGTAAACGAAAGGGGAAGTAATTTCAGTAAGAGAGAACTAGAAAATGAAGAAATTAATACCTTAAGTCGCGAGACGTAATCGATCTGTTGCTGCCGATCACACACCGCCGAGAACAGAATGATGGGGTACTTTTCCGTACTGATCTGCCGCAAGAAAATGGCATTTAGGTTTTTTTTTTTTTTTTTTTCTCTCTTGTGACACCTTCTTGTGAAAACAGCAACCAGTCAATCATTTACAATAAAATGAATGAAATTATCCTAACATACAATCATGATAAAATAATATAAAAATATGACGAAACGGGACTAGTTACACAGGTATGCGACCAAGTGCAAATTACACAATATGGAGTGAAAAATTGCAAAAACAATGTATAAAATTGGTTTGTAATAATTACGACATTAAACAATCAATTCATCTAAGTTTAATGAGTATTACAAAATTAAATTTAAGTATTGCATTGTCATTTTTTTTTTCTTTGATAGTATTTGTATACTTATGAAATCAATCATATGGTTCTATTTACTTATAAGAAGAATTCAATTTCTGACTTTTATTTATTCAAAACTAAACCATCACTTTCAAATGTCAAATTTTAAACATACGTTGAAGCAGCAATCAAATAGACTTCCAATAATTTAGAAAATTAGATACAATCAATATAATAACTTACGCATTAATTAGTTTTTTTTTTTATAAACAAATGTTGTTAAGGTCAATTTGTCCTATAAAAATAATAAGGTCGTGTTTGGGACATATTAAAGGGAGTTAATTA
>JBBMEG010000002.1:5023026-5087755 GCA_037832605.1 Cyclanthera cordifolia
GAAGACACACAATCAGCAACTGAAACCAATAGCTATGCTTCTTCGAAGACTCGCCGTTGGCATCAACAAACCCAATTTTCTTATTGTCAATGGCCGATTTCTCCATCACATGGTTTTTATTTCATTTATTTTATTTGTTTTTTATGTGTAATAACATGAAAATTGGGGGGTATAATTGATATTTTCAATTAATAATATGTGTGTTTTTAATTAATTCATTTTGATGTCAAAATCTGTTCATTGGTTTTCTATGGTCGCAGTCAACTCTATGCGGGGCTGCCGCTGTCGAGCCAAGGGAAAGGCCTCCGGCTCCGGTAAGCATTCCATTTCTCTTATTTTTTTTAATATTAATTATTTTTATTTTTATTTTTGTAGGAATTGCTTTCGTGACGGTTTAAGATTTTATTTATTGAAAAACTAATAAAATATATAAAATAAGTATAAATATAGTTATTTTTAAAAATTATATATATGAGCATTAATTAACTAGGAACGTATTTTTGATAGGTTGATATTAATGAATATTATAATATTATACTAAAACATATGAATAAATACATATATATTTTTAAAAGTAACTGAATGTAGTAAACATTTTAAAATGTACTTTCATTTTAAATTGACAACTTCAATTAAACATTTAGATGAATTTAATTGAGTTAAATTGAACATTTATCAAGTTAACTTGAGAGAAAACAATCAAGTTAGTTTGATTGAAAACACTAAATTCATAATTATTTTTATGATTATGATTATGCTAGGTATGATTTTTTTTTTATATATATAAATAATAATAAGAATTTAAATTGAGATACTACAATTTACTATCTAGGTCAAATTTCCAAAAAATAAATACATAAATAAAACTACCTATAGGTAAATGATTTGTTTTTTTTCTTGCAACCAATTTTAAGGTACAAAAACACAAAAATTTAATTTTCAAACATTTGTTAGTACAATAACAGTATACAGTGATAAAAATGTTTATTGTTATAACTATATGTTATATAATTTAATCGACATAAAGTTATATGTTTGAATTTTATATACAAAAAAAAAAAGAACATAATAACTATGACATCTGGGCCGTGTCCAATTCAGTTTTATTTTATTTTATTTTTATTTTTTTGAATTAATTCAAATTGTTGGATTGTTTTATTCGGATAGTAAATTAATTTAGTTCATATAGTTTGATACTATATATCATGTTAGTATTGAACTGAATTAACACGAAACAATGAAACCACTCCGTCGCTGATCATTTCGTATTTTTCGTATCAAAAGTTAATCTAAGACCAAAATGAAATTAAAAAAACCAAAATTATATTTTAATTAAAAAAAAAAATCTTATCTAACCGGTTTGGGTTGGGCTGTCGGTTTATTTGTGCACTCATAACTGCAAATTAAAAAGAGAAAAGAAAAGGGTGGGAACTGGGTACGGCAACCAGGCAAGGGCGGGGGAATGTTTCGTTTGGTTCACTTCATCTGTTTCCGGTGGATTTACCGGCCGCCGGCGGTTGCGCCGCCGCAAGTAACGGTAATTTATGTGGATGACGGTGGTGAATTTTGATTTCAGTGGGTCGAGATGATGAACGCCCCCATGAAGGTGATTGCTCCGGAAGTTTACGACCTCATCGAGCTCGAGAAAGCTCATCAATGGAAGGTATTGTTTAGATATCCATTCTTTTAATCAAGCCTTCAATTGAAATGAAATTGGTTCATTGAACTAAATTTGAGCTTCGTTTTTGAATGTGTAGGGCCTTGAACTTATACCCTCTAAGAATTTCTGCTCAGCATCCGTGATGGAAGCAGTTGGTTCAATTATGGGTAATACGGTAACTGAAGGATATCCAGGTGCCAGATACTATGGAGGAGCTCAGTATGTCGATCGATCTTTCTGAATTCCACTTAATAAATTTATTTTATTATAATCATAAACCCAAATTGGTTTAGGAATGTTGATATCGCTGAAAACATGTGCAAGAAAGCTGCCCTGGAAGCTTTCCGTTTGGATCCTGCTAAATGGGGAGGTATCACAATCATTCATATCTTACTATGATCACTATGTATCTTTTTTTTTGTTCTTGTACTACAAGTTGTAGCTCTCTAGTGATTCAACTCTGTATTTGCAAAACATTGTTCATAATTTTCTACTTTAGTTAATGTATAACATGGGGTGGAATTTGAACCTTTAATATTTTAATCATGTGCACGTACTAATGTCAGACTGTCAGTCTAGGCAGCACATACTAATTGATTTTGACAGTATTCATGTGGAATATTGATATATTTTTATTCTCTTCCAAGAGTGTTTGTCACTCGAAATTCGATGTCCTCCTTTATTATTAATTTTTAAAATTTAGAAACACCATGAACATACCATTTAAGATTTATTTGCTTCAAATGATTGATGACACCACAACAAGTAGTGTTGGTGCCATGATTGAAGATAGATGGACTAAATTAAAAAAGGGAAAGAAAAAGAGAAAGTAGAATAGAGAGGAGAAAAAAAGAGGCAAAACTAAAGTATTTTGTGATTATTAAGAGTTAACTTATAAATTTTGTTTTATGGCTTTCAATAGGCATTTAAAGGATGATGCGATTTTTTATTGTTTAATGCTAACTATGTGATTAAATTCAATTCATGTTCTATCTTTATTTTAATTATTTTTCACAGTTGTAAAAAAACTAAAATATTTTGGATTTAACATTTTAATAATATATCATTAAAAAGAAAATGGATGTATTCGTGTTCTGTATTTTTCAATAATGGCATGTCTTCGTGTTTGCGCGTTTTCGATGTCAGCTGAGTAATTACTCTGGTTAACTTTGAACGCATGTTTCTTTTCTATTTTTCTGTAGTTAACGTGCAGACTCTCTCTGGATATGTGGCTAACTTTCAGACATATACTGCATTATTAAATCCTCATGAAAGGATTATGTCTCTTGATTTACCACATGGCGGACACCTTTCGCATGGTTATCAGGTGCTTAATTTTCGGAAAAACTATAAACTTATTTGGAGAAAGTTAAGACTTTAGTCTTTTAGTTTTAGAACTTTTATCTTTATCTTTATAGTTTGATGAAGTTCTTAAACAGTCTATATTCTTGGTGGTTTCGAATCGCCATACCACGTATTTATTTGGATAGTGGCTGCTAAAATACTATGAGAATTTTATCAAATCATAGGGATGCAATCCATGATTTTAAATTCTAATTTTGCTAGCTGCTTTGTGGGATTTCATTTGGTGATGTGAACTTTTTGCCTATGTGTATATGAATTTCTTTGAACTCATGAAGACGGATACCAGGAAGATTTCTGCTGCTTCATTGTTCTTTGAGGTAATGCCGTACAGGTTGAATGAGAGCACTGGTTATATTGACTATGATCAGGTTAGTCATTGCTTCTGTACTGTTTGAACGAATTGTATAGAAATATCATGTTGTTTTCTTGAAACTGCAATTTCAAACAAATAGAACTTGTATGCAGTTGGAGAAAAGTGCATTGCTGTTTCGACCAAAACTCATCGTTGCTGGTGCAAGTGCCTATCCTCGTCTCTATGATTATGCACGAGTTCGAGAGGTTTCTTCTTCCATTGCTTAGCTATAGATTACATTATATAATATCTTCATCAGGGTGTTACTTTTTCACTTGTAACATATGGTTTGCTTGTGATTGAATATTGTGACAGATTTGTGACAAACAGAAGGCAGTCCTGCTGGCGGACATGGCACACATTGCTGGTTTAGTTGCAGCTGATGTTATTCCATCTCCTTTTGATTATGCTGACATTGTAACAACAACAACGAAAAAAACTTTACGTGGTCCACGAGCGGCTATGATTTTCTACCGGAAGGGCGTTAAAGAGATCAACAAAAAAGGAGAGGAAGTAAGTGAGATCTTAAAATTGTAGCTAAGAATACATGAAGTAAATGTTCCTACGACACAAAGAAAAGTAAACTAAGAAGCACCAACACTTAAGTTCGGTTAGTGTGTCCGTGTTTGACACTTGAACACACTAACATTTGTTGGACATGTCAATAGTGTTGGTTGATATAATTAAATTTACTTTAACCTATTATCTTGATATAATTAAATTTACCTTAACCTATCATCTTAGACTTTTGAGTTAATTAGTGATTTAACATAATTTAATACGATATAAGAGTAGGAGGTATGTTTTCTCTCCATTTAAAATTGAATTCTACTCATAGGACATTCTCAAATTTTAAGACACAAATAAGAAGAGTGTTTGGTCAATATAATTAAATTTACTCCAACCCACAAGATTAAGTTTTTGAGTAGATTGGTGGTTTAATATAATTCAATATATGTCTAAACACAAGTTATATAAAGTTGGTTCAACATTTGATATAAACTTGTTGCACAATAGACACGTGTGTGACTCTCGGACACTTCAACATTTGTTGGAAACGTATTGGGTAGCTGTTAGCACAGTAGATAGATGTTAGATACTAGTTGTACAAGATAGGTGTTACGTGTTGGAGATATTCACCTTGTGACCATTTATTCCATATTGGAATGGTGAATATTCTTCGATACATTTATAAGATAAGGTGGACTACTCCTTCATTGTCAATTGGTTATGAAATTGGTTTTGTGATGGATGTTTGCATTGTCTAATATTACGTACCATTTCTATAAAGTTACGTACCATTTCTATAAAGTCAACACAGGTCCAATTTTAATAAACGCATTCCTGCCATATCCCTGCCCTAGATAGATGAAAAATGTACATGATGTGTTATCATAGTATTTTCTTTTTACAGGAAACAAGAATTTTATTGATAAGATGAATTTGTTACGAGATTTTTTCTACTTCTCCAACCTCGTTCTACTTATATCAAGCAGCATCCCTTTATAACTTTTTTCGTATCATCAATGAAACGGTTTTCATTTTTTTATGAAAAAAAAAAAAAAAAATTGAACGACACGTAAATGTATAAGATAACACGGTAAATACTCAATTTCTCTTAAGAAATTTAACGTCCAACTTTGAATTTTAAAAGAAAAGACTTGCATATTTGAAAGATAATCTCATTATTAACTTCACATGTGTGTTATCAGGGTAATGAAAGAACAAATATAACAAAAGGCAAACAAGAGAGAAAGATGCATGAAAAATCAATCCTCAACTGAATTCTATGAATTGAAGTGGAAACATAATAAGTATTTATATGAAAAAAAATAACCTACCACTCACCCACTAACCTTAAAATTCTCCTTAATTAATATCAGGAAGTCGCTAAACAGTATTTCTTTATTTAGGAGACACTACCTAGAAAAGTGACACACAAACATTAACTTCTATTAATAAATTATTAACTAAGTCAAATTACTTCTTAACAAGTTTGCACTAATTTTTAACAATGACTTCAGTGTTGTGAGTATCTTATCCAACTATTGGTACTCTCATGCTTCTGAGGAAGTTAACAAAAGTTTGAAGGGCAAGTTCTTTGTTGTCTAATATGTTTATTACAATCTACAACAGGTGCTCTATAACTATGAAGACAAAATCAATGCAGCTGTGTTTCCTGGTCTTCAAGGTGCTCCAATCAACCAAACCATAACTGGTCTGATAATTGCACTAAAGCAGGTTGTTTATTTATTTCTGGTCTTTCATGGTAACAAAAATAAATTTAGGATTATCTTGATGAAATTGCAGTCCAGGATTTAGTTGATTTCATTCATGTTATTTATTCTTTACCATATTGCAATAGGCCAAAACTCCAGAATTCAAAGTCTACCAAAAGCAGGTTCTCAGTAATTGTTCAAAATTTGCTCAGGTAATAATATACATGAAAAATTTCTGGTTTCGTTGACCAATCTTGATCGCATCTTTTCTCAATATTAGGAGAAATTCATTCCTGAACTTTATTATTTGCATAAATCAGTGTATTTCACCTGATCAAATAAATTTTCTATGCAGAGTTTGATTGAAAAGGGTTATGAACTTGTGTCTGGTGGAACTGAAAACCATTTAGTTCTTGTGAATTTGAAAAATAAGGTAAATGTTGACTTCCTTTTCATCAATACAACTATTATTCTTCTCATTTAGGCAGAGGGTCTCTTCCAAAGTCTATATACAAGATTTAAACCAAAAATATTTCATGCCTTTCCAAGAGCTGAACTCTCCTAGTTAAGCAAAAAACTAAAACCTAATTATTACTATACCCTTACTAATATAATATTAATATCTCCTAAACTATCTTCTACCTGAGGGGGTGTTTGTTGTGACATCTTGGAGGAGGATTTCAAACTAGTATTTGCTATATACTCATAAAAAAACTACATCCAAACAAAGTTTTGACTGCAATCATTACTTTTGACTCAAAATAAATTTTCATTCCTAATACTAATTTTAAATACTCTTAAAAAGTACATCTAAACAAGCTTTTCATTGCAATCATTACTAATCATTACTATTAAATACTCAAAATAAATCATCATTCTAAATACTAATTTTAAATATTTTTAAAAACTACATCAAAACAAGTTTTTCACTGCAATCATTACTTTAAAATACTCAAAATAAATCTTCATAGTAGTGCTAGCAACTGACAATTACAACAACAATAACTATCCTTAATGTTAACCATTGAATGACCTTTCTAATAAGGATCATGAAATTCCACAAGATCGTCAACTAGTCTAGAAGAGTTGGAACATTTGAAGTTAGCTAAATAAACATTGATTTTCGAATTTTAGAATATTTTATGCAATATTTCCTAGTCATTCAATGTTATTTTCAAGAGTCAAATTACAAATAGATCGGATTTCTTAAAATCTGTTATAGTTGGGAGACCGAATAGACACAAATCTTGTAGAGTAACCAATGTTCAAACTTGTGATAAATATGTTATACTTTTGGCTTGATTTTACAGGGTATTGATGGTGGAAGAGTGGAGAAGATTTTGGAATCTGTTAAAATTAGAGTTAACAAGAACACAGTTCCGGGCGACGTGTCGGCCATGGTTCCTAGTGGCGTCCGTATGGGTATGGTCCCGAGAGAGAAGTTTTGTATTACTAGTTATTCCAGCATTCTACCGTTGTATGTTTGATCCTTAAATTGTTGGTAAATTTTGTGCATTTAGGGACCCCTGCTATGACTACGAGAGGCCTCATTGAAGAAGATTTTGTGAAAGTAGCTGAATTCTTTGACGAAGCTATCAACTTAGCCTTGAAGATTAAGGCTGCTGAACCCAAAGGTTAGGTTCCCAAACATGACATTTATTGCCCAATTATTCTCATATCTCCACTATCATTTTAGTCTAATGGTCAAATAGGGTGTCAACGAAAACAATAGCTCGATGACATCAATGTACACCTTGATCTAAGAGATGATGGATTTGTTGAACTTAAAATAATAATAATAATGGTCAAATAGAGTTATTATAACTTGTGGGTTAGTCCAAACTTGTCTATGTTTATCTAAACCTGCAAACTTGCACACTTGTTTGTCTAAACCTTTTATGTCTTATTTAATATTATTAAGAATATCACTTTTGTTTGTCTAAACCTTTATGCCTTTATTTAATATTATTAAGAATATTGAACTCGGGATTTATTTGAGATTGGAATAATTATTTTGTTAATATGTTTAATAATTTTCATTTAACAACGTATGCAAAATATTTTATCTAAAATTAACTTGGGATGGTTTTTGAAATAATAATGACGAATAATAAATTTCCATTTATGTATATATTCTTATATAATATGGATGAAAATATTCATAAATAAAAATTAATTGATGTCAATGCATGCATTTATTTATATAAATTTTAAACTTCAACATTTTCAAGATTCTCGATTAGAACTATATCAATATACTTGTTTTTTTGGTACATATCTATACCAATATGAGGCATGTCAGATAAAATAAGAACAATTTACTATTAAAAAAAAAAGTTGATTTATTTGAAGTTTTATGAAAATAATTCGTTAATTATTTATAAATTTTTGAATTTAAATAAGTTATTAAAAAAATGTATGAAAAATGTTTTATAACCCTTATAATAATTCTTTTTTTGAGTTATACAACAATTAGTGGCGAGAGATTCAAACTCATGGCCTCATATTGACATAACCATAAACATTGGTTATCCTAACTTCTATTACAATAACATATATATTGTTTTATAGTAACTAACTGGTGAAACACGTCTTTAGAGATTATGGGCTTAACCTATGGTGCAATTAATTTTTTACGGGTTTCTATGACAAGTAAATGTAGTGGGCTCAAAAAATTTGTTTCGTGAGAATAGTGAAGATGTGTAACTAGTTCGGGCTTGTAAATATCATAAAAAAAGAGACTGATGTATGTTTTGAAATATTATAAACTCACAGGTGCTAAGCTGAAGGAATTCGTGGCAACGATGCAATCAAACGAAGAATTCCAATCTGAAATTTCAAAGCTGGGACAGAAGGTGGAGGAGTTTGCCAAGCAATTTCCTATAGTAGGTTACAAGAAGGAGACAATGAAATACAAAGATTGAAATAACCTAAATTTTAACTGCACAATCTGAACCTTTACTCTTAATAAACGTCCCCCTTGCAGCAGGACACATCGTTTATTTTATTTTGTAGTTGGTAAGAATTATAATTAATGTTTAATGTTTGAGTGGAAATTTTAATAGTTATGTTTGAGGCAAAATAAATTGTTTTTTTTTTCTTCTATCATTTGGAAAGAAGGAACAAATTAATCTTGATACTTAAAGACAGAGTTGTTCTCTTTTATTTAATATTATTATTACTACTAAATAATAGTATATGTTTTGTTGTCGTGCGAAGAGTTCGAGAAGAGATCCATCTTTATTATTTGGTTATCAACGTACATCACATCAATCACTAATTTATTCGTACTTTTTTTATTTATTATTATTTTTTCTTCTTTCTTCTGTTCCTTTTCTTTTCTGCTATAACCAAACATGCCATAAATTGAAAATTTTCTAATTCGTAACAATTTTTTTTAAAAGTGATATCTCATTTACCTTTTTTTTTATTATTATTATAAATCTCATACGGAAAATTGGATAAATTTTACTCATAATTAATTATTATTATTAAGTTAAAATTTGATTAAAATTAGCTACAAACTTATTATACAATAGTATATACATTTGCATATTAGAAAATGTTAGAACTATTTAAATAAATTGAAGATGTGAAATAACTTGGATTAAAATAATATTTTAACCAATAATAATATAATACTAAGGAACAATTTGATAAACATAGATTATTCAATTTATTAATATTACATCATTTAAAACTTTTTTCAAATTAGAAAATTTTAGCATTATTTATAAAAGGTTAAAAATACTATTTTGGTCCATAAACTTTGAAGATCGTTCCATTTTAATCCTTAGATTTTTAAATGTTTAATTTTAGTCCCTAGACTTTGAGAAATGTACAACTTTAGTCCATAGAGATTAAAAAAAAAAAAAATCCAATTTTAGTCCTCCAACTATCAATAAAGTTTAAAAACAATCCATTGAATTAAACCATGGTTAAAACAGGAATAAAATAATATATATTTCTGAGTAAATTAGCCTTTTAATCGATCTCTTCTTCATTTTTTTTTTCTATCTTCCTTTCATCTCAGAGACTATCTTCATTTTCAATGTATCTGTTTTTGTTAAAATATGAATCTGAAAAAATGAGGATGGAGATGAAAACCACACAACACTAGAAAATTTCCAAAAACAAACTAATGGAAAGAAGTGTTATCCATGTTTGAGACAAAAGGGGGAAATGGAGAGTGTAATTTGAATTTTATGCTTCATCTCAATTTGTTCTTGATTTCTTTATATGGACTTCTTGTTTGGATCCAATCTTGCAACAATCAGCATCATGTTTCTTCCATTTCTCTTGGTAGTCTATATCAAGAGTAATAATGGGGGATGATGAGAGTAAGAAAAGGGAGTTAATTACCAGGCTCTTTATCAATGAGTGTCCAAAGCTAGGTTGGTTGCCAAGACAACCATTCTCAAGAGAAATGTAATTACATAATGTTGGTGATCGAATTTCAAGTATGTAGCACAAGAAAAACATTGAGAATCTTCAATATCTACGAATAGAATTACAACCATAACCAAGCACAGACAAGGATTAGTCTTCTTCTTCCCTCCTTGTTTTTTATTAGATCCGATAGAGATTCCCTAACATACGAGTACATCTTCCGAACATGTAGCGAATTCATGAAATAATCTCTTAGATGCTCGAACCCTCCCCTCTTAAAGCTAATAAAATTGCATTATTTCATTGTTAAAAAAAAAACTAAGATCCTAACCTTCTCCTCTAAAACACTTTCATCTCATGGATGAAAGTGTTTTCATTTTCTATAAAATAGTAATATAATAATAACAACAATAATTCAAATTTTAGTATTTCTCGCTTGTATGCATTCTTGCTGGACAAGGTACATAGAGTGGTTGTTCAAATTGCATTGCTTGTTCAAATTGTAATTATCCTTAGACAAAGTCCTCATTTTTGTTTGTATGTTGCATTATTATCTCTTGAGTTGGCGTATACACAACTGCTGGAGAGAACATATAATACTAATTCACTCACCTAATTTCAACAAAGAGATCGTCATAAACTCGGTACTTTAAATCCAGTTGTTTTTTCTTTTTCTTCCAAAATTCAACCATACAGGAGGAAGTGTGAATATGTATATGTATAACTCTTGTAATGTAAATTTTAAAATAATACCCAATGGCACGACTAATAATTAAAAAAACATTATAAAGAAGAAGATTATCTTAAGAAGCTGCATTGCATAAAAGTAGTGGAAAGCAATCTTTTGCAGCTAGGCTTGCAGATATCTGAGAAAGTAATTAACCATGGCCGAAGGAGTTCTCTTCCATATAGCCGCGCAGATCTTGTTAAAACTAAGCTCTCCCGCTTCTCGACAACTCGGAACACTATGTGGACTCAAGGACGATATAAGCAACCTCGAGAGCAACGTTTTAGCCATTCAGGCTCTACGTCTTGATGCAGATAGGGAGAGTCAAACTAGAAGCCACTCCACAAAGGATTGGCTCGAAAAGCTGGAAAACGTTCTCTATGATGCAGACGACGTGCTTGATGAATTTTCCAGCGAGGCTCTACGCCGAGAAGTGATGACAGGAGGGGAAAATGCCAGACAGGTAAGGATCTTCTTCTCTAGATCTAACCAGCTTGCATTTAATTATAGGATGGCACGCGAAGTAAAGAGTATTAGGGAGAGGTTAGCTGCTATTGCTGCTGAAAATAATAATTTTCATTGGAATGAAAACTTTGAACGGACAGTACATCTTGATTCGTCTAGTCAACCAAGCACGACAAGGCATACTCACTCTTACTTAAGTAATAAGACAGATGTTATTGGAAGGGATTATGAAATGGAACAGCTGAAAAGCTTTTTACTAAATAAGTATGGTCACTCGTTTATTGCTATAGTTGGAATGGGGGGCATAGGCAAGACAACTCTAGCTAAATTTCTCTACAATGATAGTGAAGTATCAAACTGTTTCGAGCTCAAAATGTGGGTTTGGGTTTCTGATCAATTCAATGAAGAATCAATAGCGAGAAAAATGATAGAGTCAGCAACCTTGAACAATCCTACAGTACAAGGGATGGATGCTTTACAGAAAGAGCTTCAAAAAGTGATTGGAGGAAAGAAGTATTTGTTGGTTATGGATGACATATGGAGCGAAAGCGAAGAGGAAAGGAGGAAGTTGGAAAGCGAAGAGGAATGGAGGAAGTTGAAAGATTTGTTAATGGTTGGCGCAAGAGGGAGTAAGATTATTATCACAAAGCGTGATAGAAACGTAGCTGCAGCAGTTGAAAGGATGACCCTTGTGTACCCTTTAACAGGCTTGAATGAGATCAATTCTTGGTGGTTGTTTCTAAAAGTGGCATTTAAAGAAGGCATGGAACTTGCAAATCCAAACTTGATACCACTGGGAAGAGAAATTATGATGAAATGTGAGGGTGTTCCTCTTGTAATTCAACACATAGGACGTTTGTTGTACTATAAAACGTCGGAAGAAGAGTGGATTTTATTCAACAATAATGAACTTTCTGAAGTAATCCAACAAAACAATAACGTGACATCCAAATTAGAATTGAGCTATAACCATCTCCATCCACGTTTGAAACAATGCTTTGTCTATTCATCCTTGTTTCCCAAAGGAAGAGAAATAAAAGTAGATGAACTCATTAAACAATGGGTGGCTCAAGGTTTTATCCAATCATCAAATGGAAGTAAGTCCATGGAAGATATTGGGAAGGACTATTTCAATGAATTATGTTGGAGGTTTTTTTACAAAAATTGGTGTCATGAATATAGCTTTGATGGTCTTGTTCATATGCACGATGCGATGCGTGCGCTTGCAAGGAAGGTAGTAGGAAAGAAACTTGTATGTGGAAATCCCTATAGTGATTATGAGGTTAGTGAACAAACTCGCCATATTTCATTTGATTACAAAATAAAATCATGGCAGGATGTTCTATCCAAATTACGCAAGGCTAAAGGATTAAGAACGTTTGTTTTACTAAACTCCATCTATAAGGAGGAGAAGAATGAGGTAAGTAAAGCTGTTTTGGATGAATTATTTTCTAGTTTTCCACGTTTGAGAGTATTAGGACTAGATGGCTCAATTATTTATACAGTGCCAAGTTCGATTAAAAAACTTAGACATCTCCGATATCTAAATCTCTCTCAAAATGATATGGAATTTCTTCCGAATTCCATCGGTGAATTGCAAAACTTGCAGACACTAAACCTAATGTTCTGTTTTAAGCTAAAGGAATTGCCTGGGAACATCAGAAATCTTGTTAGTCTTAGGCATCTTGATGTACATGCGAATGTTTTTACACATATGCCAGAAGTGATGAAGAAGTTGACTTGTCTACAGACATTAGAGTTCTTTGTGTTTGACTGCAAAAGATCGAATAAGCTAACTAAATTGAATGAGATCAACTACATAATTGAAACTCTAAGAATCACAGGTTTAGAGAAGTTAAGGTCTACTCCATCTGAAGTCGGCTCAGTAAACTTGAAGGAGAAAGAAGGGTTGAAACATTTGACTCTGGAATGGACAGAGGGCCTGGATGAATACAATGGTGAGGAAGATAAAACAGTAATGGAAGGCTTGGAACCACATTCAAATGTTAAAAACTTGATAATCAAGGGGTACAGTGGAGTAGGATTATCCAATTGGGTGTCAAACCCGCTCCTGAATCTAACTAACATTGTGCTTCAACATTGTCATAGACTGCAACATCTTCCTTCATTCAACCTTTTTCCATCTCTCCAAAGTCTACATTTACAGGACTTGAGATGTTTAAAGTTCATCAATAAGAATGAATTTCCATACTCATACTCATCAACATCATCAATGTTTTTTCCTTCGCTCAAGAATCTAAGTTTACAAGATATGCCTAATTTGGAAGGATGGTGGGAATTAGGGGAATCAAGAGTAGGAGAGAGTACTGAGAATGAATGGTTGCCTCCAACTTTTACTAAACTTGGTTACATACATATCCAACACTGTCCGAAGTTAACTTCCATTCCCACGTTGCGTTTACATTTAACTCCATTGGTATTTGTTACTTTACATGGTGTTGGTACTCAAATGGCAGCAAGTATCGTTGGTCTACTAACATCATTCTGGAAACTAACTCTAAGAGAAATCAATGATCTCAAATATCTACAGGACGTATTTCAGAGAAACCAAGTTTCTTTGGATACCTCAACCTCAGCAACAACCTCGCATTTGCACATTCATAGGCTGGAAATATTAAATTGCTCCAATCTCATGAGTTTACCGGAATGGATTGGCCTTACTACAGTCGTAGAACTGATTGTTATGAAATGTCCAAAATTGAAATCACTACCAGAGGGAACGCGACAACTCAAATCTTTGGAAGAACTTACTATAATGGGTTGCCCAGAACTCGAACAAAGATGCAAGCCAGGAGGAGAAGATTGGCCTAAGATTTCTCACGTCCCCAAAATTTTCTACACACCACAGTCTTCTTCAGGTTTTCTACACACAATCCCTTTCATTTATATCTATTACTGTTGTTTATGCATTCTCCAAAAATCGATTCCACCAACCGAATTTGAGGCAGGCGGGCGGTTTTCATGTACATGTCGGTCGGCGTCGGTTAGAAAAATATTTAACCGAAACTTTTTCGATCGGTGTCAATTTGGTCAGTGTTGGTTCGATAGGTCGATTCGGGCGGTTAATAAAAAAAATCATTTATAATGATATTAACATTTTTCATACAATTACATAAATTTCTTATTAAATTACTGTAAAATTAACTTAAAATGCGTTTCTAAAAATTATTTAATACGTTCATTTTCTTAAAACTAATTTTCAAATGTTCAACAAATTTTTTTTTATGATAAATATGTTTTTTAATAAAAAAAAAAACAATTAACTGACTTTACCGACCAACTTAATTGACTAAATCGATCGATTTAACTGGTTGATCAATTCGGTTTTTACCGTCATGGTCAGTTCGGTGCCCATTTTCATTGATATCCAACACTGACCGACCAATGAACATCCATAATATTTATGCATATATCTCCTTTGTTTTTCCTAAATTATCACTCTATTTCATAGGCTTTATTGCTAGTTTGCATCTGGTCTCTATGGCTAAAATTTCTAAAACGTCTCTATCTAACATATGTTCGATTGAAAAGAATCTGAAAAGCCGCAATATCCAAGTTTGTGGACCATATTGAAAATTAAGATCATAGAGATCAAGTTGAAATCTAAGTACAAAGTTTATAAGAATGAAACTTGTAAGTTAACTTGCTTTGAAATTATATAATCTCGTCTAAAAATTATATTACTTTTTGACTATTTTTATATGTTTTATTGTGTCTAACGAATAAGCAGAACCAATATGGGGAAAAATGAAAGCTTCCATAGCCAACATATGTTCCTTCTCTTTTACTCCTGGGTATGAACGAACCTACTCTCACCTCCATTTTGAAATGCTATTTTTTGTTCCATTTTCAATTATATTTAATTATGATGTTGACTTTTAAATTAAATTAATTATTTATTACTGTTGCAAAAATTTGATGCGTTTTATTGGTTTCATGATAACCAGTAGTTTAAGGTCTAGTAAATTTGCCTCATGAGAAATAATGTCAATGATTTCATTTTTTTTTTAATAATTGTGGAATAGGATTGAAACTTGATATTAGATATGATCCTAAAACTGAGGGGACTAGTACATATATCTAAGAATCACCGCCTTTACGGCATGAGATAAAATGAGTATCTCCAGCATGCCCCTCAAAATAGTGTCAAATTGAGAATACCATCTTGGATTAAATCCGAATTCATAGTCCGAAATACCTATTCAGGCTTACTCATTTGGGTTGGATCCAAAATTTTGGGATCAAATACCTACTTGGACTTGGTCAAAATTATCCACTTGGGATTTATCAACTTGGGTCATATCTCAATATATGAATCAAATATTCAATAAAGTTTTTACTTGCTTGGGTTGGATCAGAAATTATGGACCACATACCCACATGAGATTCTAATACCATACTAGATAGTATGGATTCCATCTCAAAACCAATCCATAATAAGAGAAGTAGTTCATATATCTAAAAAAATAGTTGAAAACTCCTTCAAGCTATTTGTTTAGCTCTTTTATAGAACTATTAAAAACAAGTTTTTATAATCGCTCTTTAAATGTCTCATCCAAACAAATTATTACTACAATTTCTTCTTCAAAATCACTCAAAATAAACCCTCATTTCTAATCACCCAAAATAAATACTCCACAATTGTTCATCCAAACACCTCCTTACCTTTCCGACCGAGAACTCCAACACTTGACATAACATTCTAATTTAAGCACGTTGATCATAAAGAGAGCTCCAACGTAAAATGTTAGAAATTTCACCCCTGAAGATCAGGTTATCCTTGTATGTGTTAATGATGTTATCAGATGGTTGATTATTGTTAACATGCTTTTCATAAGGTGACCGTTCAAACCAACTTTTATGCATCTTTTGTTACGTCTAGTCCAATAATGAATAATATTTGATTATCTCGCAGGATCTAATATCTTAGGAGGTATCTACCCTGAGATGTTGAGTAAACTATACAATTTTATGAGTAAACATAGTGCAATGTTTGCAGCTGAAAAGTATTGGTCTACTCAACTTTCACATGTGAACTTTACATGGTAAAGCAAACTAATTCATTTACCAGCAAAGTAAATGAATAGCCAAATAAGTTACTCAACTATGGTTTGTGGCAACTTGACGTGTGGCCGTTTTGGTACTACGCGCTAGGCAAAATGAAGGAAAGAGAGACTATTACATTAGCTGAACCCCCGCTACATATTTTTGTGCTGGTTTTCTCTTCTTTCCATTAGTTTCTCATTCTTGTTTGTCAGTTTTATTGCTTCTTAGATTGGTTCAATTCGACTTGTTTAATTGTCATCCGTTGCTCAACCTAAGTGTGTTGTTTTTAATCTATAAGAATTGACATGTTTCCTTCATTAATTTACAATCTAAGTAATATTACTGTTATATGAATGTATCAGTGCGGGGGTGTACGTGCACGCCAACAATAAAGTAAGAGATGATAAAGAGTGAAAATGAAAAATTGCATCAATTATGGGTGAAATTAATATATTACCTTGAGATAGGTAACCAACCATGTGGTTTGGAATGAAATCACTTGCAACAAGCAGGAAACGGTGGATTTTCTGCAATTCAAAGTCATTGATCAGTCAAATTCAAAACAATCAACTGCTTTTTCAACAAAAGATGCTGTAAATTAAAGGCTACGAATATGAAGAAATCAGAAATCAAAAATAAAAAAAGTGTATCTATACAAGAGAAAAACAGAATCAAAAGGGAAAAAAAATGTGAACTCCATGAACAACAGGGGATTACAAAGAAACAACACAAATGAATAACATTAAAAGGACCCGAGAAGGAAAATCAAAACAAAACACCTGAGAGAACTCGGCGGAGTTCATTGTAGCTGACATTGGAGTCTTTCTGGCGAGGAGCATGGATAGAGAGGGATCGGGCTTGATCTCAAGAAGATGGAGGGAACTGGAGGCTTTGTCCCGCGGGATATAAACTCTATTATTTAAATTTATATGAATTATTATTAATTTTATACTTAACTTAGCATTTAGGGTGTGTGTGTTTTTGGTAGATAGAACTAGAAACTATTGCTCCTTAAAAAATCACTCGTTTATATTTGATAGCAAATAGTTACTCTTAACCACTCATCAAACTCTTTATCACAGTACTCAATCAAATTTCACATTAAACCTATCACTCAATTACTAGTAACACTAA
Source organism: Cyclanthera cordifolia (assembly GCA_037832605.1). NCBI lineage: Eukaryota > Viridiplantae > Streptophyta > Magnoliopsida > Cucurbitales > Cucurbitaceae > Cyclanthera > Cyclanthera cordifolia. The sequence continues at coordinate 5,040,405 of JBBMEG010000002.1, forward strand.
TTCTCAAACAAGTAATTAATACTCAATGTGACAAACCACCCTAAAATAGCCTATTCAAGTAATAAGATTCGTTAAACTTTTAACTTAGATTTTTTCTTGAAAATTAAAAGAATTAAGGTTAAGGTCTTGAAGTGTGGGGTCAAAATTCTTTAGCAATAGAATATTGAAGGACTTAATTGCAATTACCTAAAGTTTAACCCTAAACTTCCCTAACCACTCCCCTTCAATTTCTCCTTCCTCTCCCTCGCGATCTCTCCCTGTCTCCCTTTATTCCGATTTTCTCTGCTTCTCAGTGACCTCTTGTTGTTCTATCTTGATATGTCTCTCCCTGCTCATTTTCTCTCATTTTTGTTCGATTTCTGTGTGTTGGGAGGGTTTATTTGCGTGCAGGCACAGTTGAGGTAAACTTCGACGTCGATTTCATTGTGCGCCCTCTCCCTTAATCGCGATTTCCACCCATCTATTATCGTTGAGTCTTGGTTCGTTCATCAAGCTGGGTTGAGGCTTGTATCTGCGTGTCTCTTGTTTCTTGGTCGACAACAAGAGTTGAGAGGTTGTGGTGGTTTAGCATTCAAGCTTCCTCTTCTTGTTTGTCTTCCTCTTCTTGCACTTCATCAGCTGGTCAGTAAGTGTTTGTTTAAGATCCATTGGTGAAGCAAAATAGAATGGGTTGTTCTTTCTTATTATTTCAATTGGAATAAGTATGGGTGCTTGGATTTTTGTGCGAGCTTGTTGCTTGAGTTTCTTCTTACTGAAGAAGGGTTGTGCTTGTGTACCTCTTTCAAATTCATGGCTTATAAGGAAAGGTATTTCTAATCGCTTAAGAGGTCTTGTTTGGTTGTTGTGTTCCTTATTATTGGTTTCATTGTTGGGTTTTTCTTTCGATTGTTCCAATACTGTGAAGCTTGGTTGTGTTTAAAGGGCCTCGTGTTTCGTTGTGGCCGTGTGAATGTCTTCGAATTGTATTGGATATCCGGTGATTGTTTAAGACATGCCTGGAAGTTAATTGCTCTTTTGGGTTTGCAAGGCAGTTGTCATCATGATTGTTTTAGTCTCGGTAAGCTTGCTAGTTTGGTTAAGCTTGGTATTAGAGTAGTTTGGAAGTTTAAGTCGAGCTTAAGCTTCTTGGTTTTGCTAAAGGCTTAGTTGTTAGCTACGATCGATGCTATCAAGTTTGAGTCAAGTATCCATTTTCTTCCCTTAAACTCTTTGTTGTGGTTTAAGCCTTTAATTGTTGCACTGTTGATTTATGTTTCAATGTAGGTTCAGAGGCATATCAGGAGTGCTTGCTTTGGGATCGAGCCTTTATTGTTCGATTATAGTAAACTGGAGTTCGGAGGACGAGATATTTCAATGTAGGTTCAAAGGCATCCGTTAATGCTTGGGCAGATACCTGCACCTACAGTTGGACGAGATGCCAACTGGCTTAGAATCGTGAGAAAACCTCATATGTTCACCTCACACGCATCAGAGGTACCCTAGGAGACGCATGTGAACTTCATAGCTACACCCAAGTATCGAGGTGCTCAGCCTTACGCTATATGGTCGCATAATGGCTTTTCAAGTCCCACGAAAATGACCGTGAAACTTCTCCGTGATTATTGTCAATGGCCATCGAGCTCAGCGACACTTGTACCCGGGAGTCGGGATATGTTCCTTTCATTTGCGCATGTTATTTATAGACTTTTGATTATGCATGTCTTTGCTCTATATGTGGGGTTTCTTACTGAGTTGTCATTGACTCGCCCTTCGTTTTATGTTAGCTATGGATTCAAAACTGTAGTTGCAGGTACGCACCAGGATGGATGACCGACAGCTGAGGATAGACCCGGGGGAAACAAGTCTGCTATGTCTTATTTATGGTTGTTCTACTTATAGACAAGTTGTAACTCCTTCTGCACGAACTATTGTAATAACTTAGTTTTAAACTATTTTAGTTTTGAAACCAATATCTCGAGATCTATATTTATGCTTAAAACTGTTGACTGTCTGGATAGAATAAATGTTTTGATTTGAACTGGAGGGTCGTTTTAAATGCATTCCAAAATGTCCAGGTTCTTTTTTACAAGTTTTGTAGGTATGAATTTCTCAAACTTTGCCAAAATTTTCTTTAAAATTTTCCTGCATTAACTTTCGTGCAATAACCTAACGGTTATATACTAAGTTGTTACACTCAACCACTACTATTTATATCATAAATTTCTATTTATTAAATTTTAAAAAATAAATAATTGTTAGCATGATTTTAAAAATAACATATTATAAATCGTAAATTACACCATTAAAAAAAACAATTGAAAATATATGCGTGTGTATTAAAAACATCATTTAACAAATTATAACTTAAATAGGTTTTGAAAACAAAAAAAATTACTATTTTAAATGAAATATATTTTATAATTTGTATATTGCAATGAAAAAAAAAATGAAGAGTAAAAGCAAAATAATAGATGAATCATTTTTAAAAAATACTTGAATAATGATAAATAAAAATTTCAGTTTCATTTAATATAAATACAAGAATAATTTAACTTAATTTTTGCACCAAACAACAGTGAGGTTAATTAAATTCAGTTTAACCTAACATATTCATCAAACATCATATTCATTTAACCTTAACATCATATTCATTTAACCGAGCTTATCTAACGCCCAACTAACCCTAATCTATGAATCAAACAGGTCTTTACCATGTATAGTACTTTGAGTCATCAATGATCATTCTTTTTGTAATTTATCTTCAAAATCACCCTTTTTTTGTTTTTTTTCTTAACCATTTTTTATTCTTTTTACTGACTATTTTTCATTTTATTTGACAACTATTTTCCATTATCACAATACTCACTATTTCATTTTTCAATAATTTTTTTCTTTTACCTCAGACACGATTATTGTTTTTCTATAATTCTCTCTTTCACCATAAACACAAATAAACATTCTTCTTCATAATTATTCTTTTTACTGTACTTTCCTTAATTTACTCCTTATCCCAACCACCATTTTTTGTTTATGCCGTATCTAGTGAGCTCTAAAATGGTGTAATTTTTTAATTGGGAAGTTTAAGATAAGAATGATTATAACTTATAAAATATTTAGATGTGAAAATTATATTTTAGGGGATAGTCATCATAAATTTAAACATCACATCTTAATTACCTGAGATATTCTTAATTACTAAACGAAGAGAAGACTAGTCTTGGCTGTGCTGATGACTTGATATGTGAAGTAGCTGCTCTAATTTGAATTAGAGGGGAATGAGTATGGAAGGTTTGAACTATCTTAAGTTTAGAAGCTTGGATTGTGATGCATTTAACTGAGTCTGGTTTGAATTGTTGAAGTACCCTTCACCATTTTAAATCCATATTAAGGATATGAAAATCAATTTCGCCTTTTAATGGGTCCGGTACTGATTTTATGAACTCAAAATTCGAATTGATTTTAATTTTGGGTAAAATACTATTTTGGTCTCCTCAAATTTTATTATTTTTATTTCATTAGTCGTTAAACTCTTATAACTTTTAAGACTTGAACTTTAAGTTTTGTTCTATTTTAGTCCATGAACTTTCAAAAGTTCAATTGTAGTTCCTAAACTTTGAAGTTTGTTCCGTTTCGATCTCTGAACTTTCAAAAAAGCTTAAAATTGATCCTTATAAATTTTTTTCTTTAAAAAAGTTATAATTTTTCTCTATAAATTTTTAAAATATTTTCACATTTTATTTTTTATTGTATTAAAATTATTAACATTATTGAAACAATTTCGATTAATAATGACTTCAAATTTACTACAAAAAAACTAATTTTAAGTTTTTTTCAAAGTTAAGCTAAATTTAGACTTTTGAAAGTTGAAGATCAAAACGAAACAAATTTAAAAGTTCAAGGACTAAATTGGACTTTTAAAAGTTCAAAAACCAAAATGAAATAAAGGATGAAAGTTGAGGGACCAATATTGTATTTTACGATTTTTAGTGGGAAGAGTTGAAGTGGAACCGATTTTAGAAGCATTGCCCAAGCTAGAAAAGTAAGATTTCCAAAATGATATCTGCTTTCTTTTCCAATCAATTAGACTGTATTATGTGCATCATATTTTCCGATGCTAGAGGAAATCTTTTTCCAATGTACAAAAGGACTTTGGTATTTGAAGGCAAACATATTGTGTGACATAGGTCATTTTTTAAGTTATTATTAAAATAAATCATTTTTCAAATATATTGTGTGACATAGGTTTAACCCTTTTTTTTTGTCTTTACCAAGTGATGACTATAACAAAGACACCTCGTCCTACCAAATTTTCGAGAATTCATTTAACATACCTTTAATATTGAGGATTGCTTAGTTTGGCTAATGAAATCTTAAAACAAAGTTTATGATGGTGATTTAGGCTTAATATTAAAAAGTAGGTAACCTACAAACCTTTGAGTTGAGGGTATTAATTCCTAATTAACGAAGGTATGTAGGTAATCTAGTCTAAACAAGTCAGTATTTGAATAGAATAATTATAACAAAATAATGTTAATAATATTTCAGACGTATGTTTGGTGTACTGAGAAGAGTTGGAAAAGGAAAGAAAGAAATCTTTTCCTATTATTTGGTCCGCCAACTTCTATTACATCAATCACTAATTTACTCTTACTTTTCTTCATTTATCTCTTCTCTTCCCTTCCCTTCCCTTCCCCTCGTAGCAAAAAATGTTCTAAAAGATGAGAAGCCGAGGAGATTTGTATTAATAAGTGGCTTTCTATCTATCTATCACCCCCAATCTACAAAAGGGAGAGGTGGGTATCCACCTTCGGGAGGAGGCATCAATGATGGAGGTAAATTTCCCCACGATATTCCCATTCCCATTCTATTGCCACCTGAAAAGAAGTATGTATCAAACTATGAAAAAGAAAAACCTAGTGAAGTAGAGGAATGTATGGGGGTCTACCTGCTGCAATACGGTGGGAACTCGAGTACTGCGTGTTGTTGTTGTTGTTAGGGTGAAAGTATTTGCAAGAATCGCCATATGGGCAAAAGCCCTTTTGAAAATGAATGAATAAAAATGAGTTTACTTAAAAAAAAAAAAAAGAAGAAGAAGAAGAAAGAAAAACAAGTATGGTAGGAAGAATAAGAAGAAGAATACCGTGGTGATGAATGGATTGCAGAGGACGTGTGTTGTTGCTGGGTGTTGTGGTGTGAAGAAAGAGTCGTACCACAGAGCTTTGGCCTTGTGATGGCTCTGGCTTTGAAGATGTCTCTTCCGACCAAAAGGAGTATCTTGGAATTCCTTCTCGCAGTAGTCGCAGTAGTATTTACCAACTCCCATCTTCTTCTCTCAAACCCTAATTTCAATTCCATGTTTTTAGAGTTTACATTATAAATTTTCAACTCCCAAATTTCCAAGTGCAAGAAGAACAAAGAGGAATGAATCATTCTTTTTAAGGGATTGTTGAGATGAATTGAAGTATAAGATATTGAAAGAGTTAATTACAAAAAGAACAAAAAGAATAAGGTTTCTGAAGAAAAACGTGATGCTTCAATCATACAAAACACCACAAACAAATGAATACTGTCAATGTTCCAAATAGTCGTACATGTTTCTTGAGGTGATCATAGCTTAATTACTTTTTAAGGGTGTTGTTCACAGATCATCCAAACTGAGACTACCTCCACTCTAGAGTAGAGACAAAACATGTCAAAATTTTCATTCTCGACTGATCAGCTGCAACACGGATTGGTATATTTCATCTTAACAAATCATGCAGCTTCTTTTAGAACGACGATCAATCAATCACCAGTAATCGTCCCTAAGGGTTGGCACGGTGGTTGAAGACTTGGATTTTGAAGGGATGCTCCTCTCAAAGTCTCAAGTTTGAAACCCACAAGTGACACTAATTTGTAGACATCTGTCGTGTCTCCATTCATTCGTTGTCTCATAGTGCCTGGCCGAGAGATGAACGTGGTTATCCCAAGTATAGTGGAGTAAAGTTTCGATTTTCCGGCTTCTAAAAAAATAAATAATAAATAATCAATCACCAGTAATTTTTATTGGAACAAATGCCATTAATTTGTAGATATCTCCCGTGTTTCCATTCCTCGATGTCTTCTAGTGTCTGGCATAGAGATGAGCATGGTTACCTCCTGGAGAAAAATCTCGATTTTCCTGTCCCTAAAAAAACTGATCACCAATAATCTTTACAGGAACAAACGCCATTGGTGAAGTGGTGAAATCTGTTTATGTCTCTTAGTATAATCTCTCGAGCAAAAATTTCCGATACAAACTTCATAACGGTATGACAATCTCCACAAGTTCTTAGATTCTTTTTTATCCTAATTGGAGCCCCAGCAGGAAGGCTCAACAGCCCAAATGCAAGAGCTAGTTTCTCACTGTGGTACCACAAACTTTGTTCCTTGTACGCTTCTGCAATATTTATTGCATATTCAGTTTCAGCCACATACCCTTTCTTCTTTACCAATTCCTTAAGCTTTTCCAACATCTCATAAATCTCTTGTGTTTGCTCATGTGACTTATCATGCACTGTGAATACAAACGTTGAACTCTTTATGTCAATCCAGCTACATCCCGGTTCCTTCCTCACCCCGACGGATTCCATCTTTCTTCTAATCTCATCAGCTTCATTTGACAATCCATTACGTGTCAGGATGTTACAAAGCAGCACATAATTTCCAGGATTATTCGGTTCCAAATCAAAAAGTTGTTGAGCCACTTCCTTACCCATTTCAAGGTTGCTATGACTCCTGCAAGCACTAAGGAGAGCACCCCAAACCGAGGCATCTGGTTTGACAGGCATCAGTTCTATAAACCTCTTAGCTTTATCCAACTGTCCAGCACGACCAAGCAAGTCAACTATGCACGCATAATGTTCATATCCAGGATTAATACCATGCACTTTAACCATTGAATCAAAGTAGAAGAACCCTTCTTCAACTCTACCAGTGTGGCTACAGGCAGATAGGACAGAAACAAAAGTGATGTAGTCGGGTTTAATCCCCTCTCTTAACATTTCCTCGAATAATTCAACGACCAGGTTAGCGTGACCGTGTTGTTGACAAGCTGCAATTATTGCTGTCCAAATAACCACATTACGGTCATTAATCTCACCAAATATCTGAAAAGAATCAACCAAGCTGCCGCATTTAGCATACATTGTAACCAAAGAACTTGCAACACACAAATTCTTCACAAACCCAGATTTTATGATCTGATTATGGATCAGTGCTCCATGATATAATGCTGCAAGATTTGCGCAAGAATGAAGAACAGAGGAGTAAGATGCCTCATCGGGTATTAAACCTTCTCTCCTCATCACCCAAAAACTATTGCATGCATTTTCATAATTGTCATTATAGATGAATGCCATGATCATTATATTCCAAGTAACAACATCTCTAGCTCTAATATTTGAGAACAACTTCACAACATCATCAAATGAGTCACATTTACTATACATATCAATGAGCGAGTTATTTACATAAACCAAATTCCCGAGACCAAGCCTCAAAGAAATTCCATGAACTTGTTTCCCAAACACCAAGTTACCAACATTGGCACAAGCACTCAAGGCGCTTGAAAAAGTTACCTCATCAGGAACAGTTAGACACTCCAGTAAAAGCGTCTTAAAGAAGAGAATGGCCCGATCATAAACCTTGTTCTGCAAGAACCCCACAATCATAGAGTTCCAAGACACAAGGTTCCTCACAGGCATTTCCTCAAATACCTTCTCAGCAATGCACGTATCACAACATTGAAAATACGCAGCCAGTAGAGCAGTGGCAACAAAGACTTCAGCATGGAAACCATGTTTCCAAATCAAAGAATGCATCTGATCCCCGTGAACAGAAGCCTTAGTGGAAGCACAAGCAGATAAAACAGCAGAGAAAGTGTAATGATTGGGATAAATCCCAGAAGACCTCATATGGTTAAAGAAATACAAGGCTTGAAAGGGTCTTTTGGAACGGGCCAATTGCGTGATAAGTGAGGTCCAAGAGACAATATTCCTGGAGTCATGTGGGGCAGAGGAGAAGAGCAACAAGGTTTGGTCGACAAAGCCAGATTTGGCATACAAGTTTAGGAGGTTGTTGAAGAGAAATGGTAGGGAAAGGAAGGCAGAGGAGATGAGTAGGGCATGGATTTGAGTGGCATGTTTGGGGGTGCGGGCAGCATTGAGAAGGTTGTTAAAAGAGGTGGGAGTTTGGTGGTAATGGGATTTGAAAAGCCTCAAATTTGGATAGAGAAGAAGCTTATGACTTACAAGGAAGACAAGTTTCATATCTTACTGCAAAAAAAGAAAAGAGATCTACCCAAGGAAGGAACTGAAACAAACAATTGTAATCATTTGACTCCGAAGCAAGTGCTCCGACATCAACCTATGGCAATTTGTGAACCGAAAATAGAAGAGGGAAAGAAATGTGCCTTGTCCTCGAGAGTTTACAAGAAGTAATGAACACAAGGGATCAAGGAGCTCAGAAAATTCGAAGTTCAAAAGAAAGAAACCTTGTAAAGCTCCACGCCATTAAAGCCTAGTCCTCTTAGCCCGTCGTGTGTCTATTATCCATGCAGCTCCCAACCTAGTCACCTTGATATGGGTCAATACCTGAAAATGTAAGGGGGTGAGTATATCGAAACATACCCACTAAGGAGCTTCACAAGGGGTAAGCATGCAAGTATAACCAGATTAAAAAGATACGACAACTGAAGCTACGTGTTGATTCCAAATCAATGCTAATTGTCACCATTGAGGGTCACCCTTATAAGGACATAATGAAGCTTATTTGGGATTTTTTTTCATTCGCCCTTTATTCTGGTGTATCTGGCTCGAGAGGAATATAACAAGGAGTCTTCTTATGGGATGGTTTTGGATAGAATCATAAATTTGGTGGTATTTTGGTTTAAATGTTCCCAAAGAGCTCCAACGTAAATTGTTACAAATTTTACCTTTGTAGATCGGGTATGTGCATTCATGAATAAATTTATCCTTGTATGTTTTAATGATGTTATCAGATTATTGGTTATAGAGTAGTTAACATGTTTTATTTATAAGGTGACCATTCTGATAGGATCCTTTGTTAGTTAGTTATATTGTTAGTAACTAGTTAAGAAGTTACAATAAATGGTGGTTAGTAGTTACTCTCCCATTTGGCTATATAATGTACACTTGACCCTAATCAATGGAATAAGCATTTTGATATTGTCTCTTAAAGAGAGGGGACCTTTGATAGACTCTATCAATTGGTATCAGAACCACGATTCGTGGTGACGGTTAGCATGGATTAGGGAGAGTTTGCGAGCATATGGAAGCGTTGTTAGCAAGATGGGATGAGAGAAACGCAAGGCAGCGGGAAAAAGAATATTAGAGGATGTAAGATTGTCCGAGGAAAATGCAAGAAAGCAGAAAGAAATAACAAGATTGGCCGAGGAGAACACAAGATTGGCATGGAGACGAAGGAGGGAAATGCTTGTGGAGAAATACGAAGGAGAAAGGAAAGAGGTATGTAAGAAGAAAAGGGAAAGAAGGAAGATAAAAGACCAAATTCTTGCAACCAAGAAACGCATTTCGGAGTTTTGGCGACATTGCTTACGATCAAGAAACGTGAAAAATCAGCAAGAAAAGAACGGATCTGAGAAGAGGAGATCGAAGAAGAAGAGGAAAGGGAAGAATCAACATCCTATGGCTCATCCAAAAAAGAAATTATCCTGACATTCGTACGTGGCCCGACTCAAGAGGGATGCATTTGGAAGATGATCGATTACGAAGCCTCGGAGATAGGAGGAACACAAATAAGAATGAAAGAACGAAGGTTGATGGCCAAGCCGGAGTTCCCGAAACAAAAATGTATCACACGAAAACAGACCGGGTGGTCATCAAACAGAACAAAACAAAGAAGACGGAATAGGGGAATCGTCGGTAAGGAATGGGGTGAAGACCGGAAAACAAAAGCTTAACCAAGAAAAGATACGTTTGGCGACCAAAGAACGGACAATGGCGTAGCGCCGGCACAGGTGACGATAGTCTAACGGTAGTGCAGAGAGCTGGAAGAGTAAGGCAGCGTGGGTAAGGCGGAGACAAACAACGCTGGAAAGACCGCAGACGGTCGGCACAAGCCTGAGGGAGATGAAGCCGAAATCGCGAAAATCAAGAATCCAAAGGAAATCGCGAACCAGGTCCATCGCAACCCGATCAGCGATTCAGACACAACCAGAACCGGAGCCTCAAACCATTCATTTTACCTGCGAACCAAATCCAGTGCAACCCGATCCGCGACCCCGATCGATCGCCACCCGAGTCCAACCACTGAATCTCTCGCGACACGATGCACGTACATTACGTTAGCATCGACACGAATGGAGGAAGTAAACCTTGTATACGTTTCAAATGGGGATTGGAATGAAGCAACCTTCCTCTGATCCGAGTGCAACCGATCGAGTTTGGTGATCTCGTCTTCCATGGACGAATCGGGGATAATGACGGGAAGAATTGGACCGAGCCACAAACAGAGGGCTTGATGATTACGGTGATTTGTTGGGAGTATCAATCAGTCAACTAAGCATTCGGAAAATTCTGTAAGTAGTCACCTTATCCAAGGTATGATGATGTTATTGGTGAGTTTTGCCAGAGTCTATAGTCGTTTGCAGCAAAGAAGGGGGTTGAACTGAAGTTCATAAAGAGGAAAAACAAAGCTGCCTTAGAGCTCACCATTTAAGCAACATCCTATTACAATTGGTAACTGAGTGATCGTTTAAAATTGTAAACACCTTGAGGACAAAGTGCAATTTTGGGGGTCGGGTAATTGATAGGATCCTTTTTTAGTTAGTTATATTGTTAGTAACTAGTTAGGAAGTTACAATGAAGGGTGGTTAGTAGTTAGTCTCCCATTTGGCTATAGAATGTACTCTTGACCCTAATCAATAGAATAAGCATTTTGACATTGTCTCTTAAAGAGAGGGGACCTTCGATAGATTCTATCACATTCAAACCAACTTTTATGCATCTTTTGTTCGTCTAGTCATATAACGTAGCAAGTTTGATTATCTCTAAGGATCCAATATCATAGGAGGTATCTACCCTGAGATGTTGTATATAATCTTCTAAGTAAACATAGTGTAATGTTTGCAGCTGAAAAGTATTGGTCTACTCAGCTTCCACAGGTGAACTTAACATGGTAAATCAAGCTAATTCATTTACCAGCAAAGTAATTGAATAGCAAAATCAGTTACTCAACTATGGTTTGTGACAACTCAATGTGTAACCGTTCAGGTACATGCTGGGAAAAATGAAGGAAATAGAGACCTGTACATTCACAGAATCTGGGTATTCAGAAATGTAGAAATGTAGGGTTATTAGGTGAACCACTATATATTTTAGTGTTGAATTTCTCTTCTGTCCAATAGTTTCTCATTCTTGTTTGTCAATCTTGTTGCTTCTTAGATTGGTTCAATTCGACTTGCTTAATTGTTCATTCATTGCTCAACCTAAGTGTGTTTGTTTTAAATTTATAAGAGTTGACATGTTTACTTCATTAATTTACAATCCAAGTCATAAATAGAGACTAAAATAACTGCATAAAATATGGGTGATAATAATATAATACTACCTTGAGAGAGGTAACCAACTGTGTGGTTTGGAATGAAATCACTTGCAACTTGACGGAAATTGTGGATTATCTGCGATTCAAAGTCATTGATATGTAAAATTCAAAACAATCAACTGCTTTCTAAGCCAAATAAATAAATATATATATATATATAAACAAGATAAAAACAGAAGTAAAAGGGAAAAAGGCAAAACTCCATAAACAATAGTGGATGACAAAGAAACAACACAAATGAATAACATCCAAAGTGACCGAGAAGGGGAAGCAAAGCAAAAACCTTCAGAACAAGTGTGCCTAAAGATGAATTACATGAGAGAACTCAGTGGAAACGTCTTTTCGTCCAGATGGAAGAGGACATCGAGCTTATTCTCAAGAAGATTGAGGGAATTGGAGGCTTTGTTCGGCAGAATTCAGGGGCTGCAGAGTGCAGAGTACCTAAGTTGCGAAGCCTTCTCGATCTAGGACTTTTAGGCCATGTTTGGCGCAAAAAAAAAAAAAAATCTTTTGAGGGAATGTTTTTTTTGGTATGTGTTGGGGGATCGGAGAGTATTTTCTACCGTGTAATTGATGTCATAAATAAAAATATTCAATTTTAAACAAGAATGACATGGTGGATTTTGGCCCCAGTCTAGGTGGGAGTTTTTTGCCCTTATTTGTTTTTTCTTTAAATTTCAATACATCAATAAATTGAGTATTTGTTAGTTTCTTACTTGAATTTAATTTTTTTAAATAAATATAAAAATAAACTAAAAAAAACATGATGACTAAAGTTAGCATTATTGGAATGTAAATGTTAAAAATGTTCTGTTTTGAAATATATAAACCAAACTAAAACTATACTCCAAAATTAAGGACCAAGAGTGAGCACTATTAAAAGATAAAAATGTTCAATTTTGCAATGACCAAACTGAAATTAAGCCCTAGACCTATGGACTAAAAATATAATTTTAGATGTGTAATTTTACTTTTAAAATTGTTCCTTTAAAAAACAAACAAATTCCATTACTAAACCGCAACAACAATGGATCTAATCCTCCCATTTGAGGAAAAAAAAATAACGAGGTCTTTCCCTCAATCTTGGCAATAACCCCAAACCACATCTTGGAATGTGACATGCCAAAAACAAGAGACTTGAATGCTAAAAACAACCTTAAATAACGATGAACCTAAACAAACCTTGGTTTTAACAACCATGGAAAACAAATAATCAAATGAAGACTAGAAACATATCGTCAAAACCATCAAGATTGACTTTCAATGAACTTTGAGAGAATCCATGAAACTTTCCATTACTGAGGATGCGGCCACACCAAAGTAAGAAATTACCCATACCCTCCAGACTTGACAGAAACAAACGTTGCTTAAAATTACCCATTTTGGCTCATTCACTTGGGTGGGATCTGAATTTTTGATCATCAAATGCTTGCTTAAGTTTTTGCCTGCTTGGGTGGGATCCTCAGAATTTGTGGGGGTCAATAACCTGACTCTAATACCATAAAAGGCATATAAAAGGCAGCAGCTCAGTCCTTTCCTTCTTCAAAAACCAAAAGTTACTTTCTTTCATTGGAAACAAGGTTATTGCTTTTGTTTCACAATTCCTTACTTCCAATGATCGAAAGCAAGTCCTCTTATTTTGAACAAGATAACCTTTTCTTTTCTCCCACAATTCTTAGATTCTCATCCACTTTCCATGTAAATCGCCCTCGTTGGAACATTGAAAGTTTATTTCCAACCGTTCACCAGAAATCACCACAAGAGCAAAGTCCATCTTTGAAGTGATGATAACGATTAACATCTCTAATTGTAATTTCCCTCTCTGTGATCTTCGAAATGAACTTGATTGCAACATGACAATCCTCACAAATTCGAAGGTTCTTGATAATCAAAAGCCTAGTTCCCACGGCTGTGTTGATGAGTCCAAAAGCAATGGCCAGTCTTTCACTGTGACTAAAGACCATATCAACCTTTTCATCGTCTGCAACATCATGGAAAACTGACCCAATTTGCGGCGCATAGCCGGCTTCTTTCATCAACCTCCCTATCCGTTTTAACTCTGCATAGATTGCTTCAGACTCAGGATGAGAAGTATCTTTTGACAAGAAGGCATGGACTTCGTTCCTCACTTCTATCCAACTACAAGCAATACTTTTCTTTAACCCCCTATCCATCATGAGATCCCTTAGTCTTGCAACTCCTTCCCATTTACCTGCTTGGGCGTACATGTTCGATAAAATCACATAGTTCCCGCCATCATCAGGTTCAAGCTCAATCAACTTCTTTAATGCTATCTCACCCATCTCCATGTTGCCATGGATTTTGCACGAATGAAGCAAGGCACCCCACACGCCAGCATCTGGATCTACTCTCATTTCCATTATAAGGTTGAAAGCTTCATCTAAGTGACCACGGTGACCAAGTAGATCAATCATACAAGTGTAGTGTTGAACAGTAGGGCATATAAGATAATCATTTACCATTGATTTGAAATACATCTTGCCTTCATCAAGCAATCCTCCATGGCTACAAGCAGCTAGAACTCCAACAAAAGTAATATGATCCGGTAAAACTTTCCCTTTCATCTCCTCAAACAAGTCCAGAGCTTTGTAAGCATGGCCATGCATTGCATACCCAGTGATCATGGTGTTCCAAGAGACTACCCTCTTCTCACCCAACATCTTAAACAAACTCCTAGCAATACTTACAGAGCCACTCTTGGAATACATATCCACCAATGCAGTTATAACCTTGTCATTCAACCCAAATCCATGTCTCCAGCTATAACTATGAAGCTCTTTCCCTTGGGGAAGAAGGACTCTGTTAGCTGTAGCTGAGATGGAGATAACAAGTGTTCCCTCAGTAGGATTCACTCCAGCAAATGCCATTTCCCTGCAAAGACACAGACAATCGTCTGGTTGCCCATTTTGGGAATAAGCTGCAAGCATGGAGTTCCAACACACAACATCTCTCTCAACAATGTTATTAAACGCATGTCGAGCACTCTCTACACAGCCACATTTAGCATACATATCAATCAAGGCCGCACCAACAAACACATCAGTCTCCAACCCACTACCTAAGACATCATTATGAATCTTCTTTCCCTCTTCCAAGGCAGAAAGAGTCGAGCAAGCTTTAAGCACAAATGGAAAGGTAAATTTATCAGGCACTAACCCACAATCCTGCATTTGATGGTAAAGTAAAATTGCAACATCATATGGTCCATTCCAAGCATAACCTCGTATCATAACATTCCAAAGAAACAGACTTCGTTTGGATATTCTATCGAACAACAGATGAGCATTAGTCAAAGAGTTGCAAATGCAGTAAAGATTGACTAGTTTAGTAGCCAAAAAGGGGTTGAATCCGAGACCCATCTGACATATACGTGCATGAAGCTGCTTTCCAGGCTCAATTGCATTCTGAACGATGCAAGATTGGAGGAGAGAGGCGAAGTAAAACACTAGCGACTTGGGTCCGAGTGCAGGTCTTGGAAATGGCCAAACTGACTTGGTTTTAGTGTTCTGATTCGGAGATGAAGATAAGTAGAAACGGGAAGGTGCAAACGGCGAAGATGAAGCATAGAATACATATTTGATGGAGGAGACAAGCAAACATGAAGAAATTCTCTTCTGGCGCAATACAAGATGGAAGGGCATCCTTAAAAAAAACAAAAAAGAAGCATTAGACTCTGTGATTCATTGGTTAAAGGGTGATTACCCCGTAAAGAAGCATTCAATTTCATTTAATCAATTGAATCATGAACCAACCACTAGGGAGCGTTTAGGAGATATAAATATCAACATAGTAACAAAATTTTCAAAAATGGGTAAATTTATCAATTACTATTAAAAAAATATACGTGTGTATATATTTCAAAAAGAAATCATTTTCCTACCATTTATAATATTCAAACACAAGTTAAAATAGATTAAAATAAGCCTCAATCAAAAAAGTAATTATTAAAATAAGTTACTTCAAATTTTCGCTATAAAAATATATTAAAATTTACTTTTGTCTTTTCAGTCACCGGTGAATGCACACGAGAGAGAAGAAGCTGATTGGTTCAGAAAAAAAAGTAATTTCCCACTTTGCCCTTGTGGTAAATTAAAAAAATATAATTGAATGCAATTGGACGCTGCAAGTACGAATAATCCAAGAAATTCGCCGATGTAAGTACGACAAAATTTCACAATTATTCCCATGTCCATGTATTATGTTTCTTCTTTTCCTTTTTTGAAATCATCTTTAATTTTAATTTTTAAATATCTAAAAATTTATTTTGATTGTTTTTTAAGTTTTATATTTCATTTAATGTACAAGTGTACGTTGTCAAAATTTAATATTAAATGAAATATAATTTTTCTAATTTATACAAGTCTTTTAAGGAAAGCAACAATTAATACAATTATATATGACTTTAAAATATCATTTTATAAATTTCAATTTAATAAAATTTGAAAAATAAACAATTAATATCATTATTATACGTGATTTAAAAAACATATTTATAAATTGTAAGTTATACAACTTAAATGAAAAATTAAGACTATATATATATATTAAAAATATCAGATATATTGCATTTTTTGTTCCTATCAAAGGATGGGCTTCTATGAAAAAAGTTGCCACATCAAATTTTCTACAAACATTTTCTACAATTTCTCTACTAATTGTAGAAAAAGTTACCTCATCAGGAACAGTTAGACTCTCCAGTAAAAGCGTCTTAAAGAAGAGAATGGCCTAATCATAAACCTTGTTCTGCAAGAACCCCACAATCATAGAGTTCCAAGACACAAGGTTCCTCACAGGCACTTCCTCAAACACCTTCTCAGCAATGCACATATCACAACATTGAGCATACACAGCCAATAGTGCAGTGGCAACAAAGGCTTCAGCATGGAAACCATGTTTCCAAATCAAAGAATGCATCAGATCCCCATAAACAGAAGTCGTAGTGAAAGCACAAGCAGATAAAACAGCAGAGAAAGCGTAATGATTGGGATAAATCCCAGAAGACCTCATAAGGTTAAAGAAACACAACGCTTGAAAGGGTCTTTTGAAACGGGCCAATTGCGTGATAAGTGAGGTCCAGGAGACAATATTCCTGGAGTCATATGGGGCAGAGGAGAAGAGCAACAAGGTTTGGTCGACAAAGCCATATTTGGCATACAAGTTTAGAAGGTTGTTGAAGAGAAAGGATAGCGAAACGAAGGCGGAGGAGATGAGTAGGGCATGGATTTGAGTGGCATGTTTGGGGGTGATCTACCCAAGGAAGGAACTGAAACAATTAATTGTAATCATTTGACTCCGAAGCTAGTGTTCCGACATCAACCTGTGGCAATTGGTGAACCAAAAATAGAAGGGAGAAAGAAAGGTGCTTTGTCCACAAGAGTCTGCAAGAAGTAACGAACATAGGAGTTCGAGGAGCTCGACAGATCATAAATTTGGTGGTATTTTGGTTAAAATGTTCCTCCTTGTTTTCTAATTATGATTTTTCTACTCTCTTATTTAACTGGAGAGATTTTTTGTAACTACCATTATGGCTCTTAATTTCATATTTTAATGAAATTGTTTCTTATCCAAAAAAAAGACAACTAAAGCTACGTGTCTCGCACATGCAGGGCTCACAGGCAAACAATCACAAACGACAACCTGCAGGTCGTGAGTAAGGGCATTCCGAATGCCGGAGGCAAACACGATTATCGAAAAAGACACCTGACCTCTGCCACAAAGAACCACGAGTGAGGGAAACGAGCAAGATCCCAAAATCTCGAGCTAGGAAAACGGCCAGTATCGTGTCAGAAGAGACATACTTAAATGTCTTAGGTAGCCTTGGCAGAACTCTGCCAGGTACCCAAAAGTACAACTAGATGGGGGGCAACACAAAATAACCATAAACAAGGATACTAAACGAGAAAAGCTCTCACAACATTCCTAAGTAAGAACATACTATGGGTTTCATAAAACTAAATATCATTAGAAGAACACTAGGGGTTCCACACAACTCCCTAGATTTAGAAGAACACTAGGGGTTTCACATAGTTCCCTAGGTTTAGAAAGGAGTACTAGGGGTTTCACACAACTCCCTATGTCTAGAATGAGGGTCAACCATAGGCATATCAATCTAATCGTAATCAGGGCAATCTATAGGCAATCTCTAATGACAACGATAGAATCTATGTTGTGTGCAAAACTGCCTCCAATTCATCATGGGTATCTTGCATACAATATTTATGTTGTCATTCAAGCAAGCATGAACAAGCAATGGACATTGAGCAACACAAGACGGGTTCCTATTCAAGCATTTCTATCGCACAACACATCATAATCCTCAAAACATGAAGTACCTCATACGAAGGATTCGCTCATACGAGGGACTTGCTGTCCAGCACACAACCTAACACGTGGAAGGGCTACGACAGCATGTCCAGTCAATATAAGCAATAACCGGTAACCCATTGGTTAGTGCCTCCTGACCATGTGTCCATAAACAGAGAGGACTTGAGGTCCTCAACCAAACCCTATTGGAGTCCTGGTGACCATAGTAACAAACAAGATAGCATTCACACATCACGGGTCATATGAGTTGAGCTACTTAGCTACATGCTCTCCTAGTGGCTAACGTGGTAAAACTTAAAGCTTCATACACAGACTATCACAAGACATAACAAGCATAAACAAGATATTCCAAGTGTTAACTATCCATGCAAAAATACATAATCATAGCATAAAGCCTAATTAACTCTAGGAGTAAGTATCTCCAACACTTGACATAGCATTCAATTAAAATGCTTTGATCCTACAAAGAGCTCCAACGTAAAGTGTTCCATATTTCACCTTTGGAGATCAGGTATGGGCATTCATGAATAAATTTATCCTTGTATGTTTTCATGATGTTATCAAATGATTGGTTATAGTTAACATGTTTTTTTTATAAGATGACCATTCAAACCAACTTTTATGCATCTTTTGTTCGTCCAGTCCTATAACATAACAAGCTCGATTATCTCTTAGGATCTAATATCTTAAGAGGTATCTACCCTGAGATGTTGTATATAATCTTCTAAGTAGACGTAGTGTAATGTTTGCGGCTGAAAGTATAGGTCTACTCAGCTTTCACGGGTGAACTTAACGTGGTAATCAAGCTAATTCATTTACCAGCAAAGTAATTGAATAGAAAAATCAGTTACGCAACTATGGTTTGTGGCAACTCGACGTGAGACTGTTTTGGTACGTGCTAGGAAAAATGAAGGAAAGAGAGACTTGTACATTCACAGAATCTGGGAATACAGAAATGTAGAAATGTAGGGTCATTAGGTGAACCACTATATGTTTTTTAGATGGTTTTCTCTTTTTTCCAATAGTTTCTCATTCTTGTTTGTCAATCTTGTTGCTTTTTAGACTGGTTCAATTCGACTTGCTTAATTGCCATTCATTGCTCAACCTAAGTGTGGTGTTTCAAATTTTGTAAGAGTTGACATGTTGACTTGATTAATTTACAATCTAAGTCATGGATAAAGAGTAAAAAAATTGCATCAAATATGGGTGAATAATAATATGATATTACCTTGAGAGAGGTAACCAACCGTATGGTTTGGAATGAAGTCACTTGCAACTAGAGAGAAATTGTGGATTATCTGCAATTCAAAGTCATTGGTATGTAAAATTCAAAACAAACAACTGCTTTCTAAGCAAAAAAAAAGAGAGAGAGAGAGAGAGAGAAGAAGAAGAAGAAAGTATGATATCTAAACAAGAGAAGAACAGAAGTAAATGGGGAAAAAGACGAAACTCCATAAACAACAGTGGATGACAAAGAAACAGCACAAATTTATAACATCGAAAGTGGCCGAGAAGAGGAAGCAACACAAAACAGCTTTAGAACAAGTGTGCCTGAAGATGAATTACATGAGAGAACGCTGGTGGAAACGTCTTTTCGTCCCGATGGAAGAGGAGATCGAGCTTATTCTCAAGAAGATTGAGGGAACTGGAGGCTTTGTTCGGCGGGATTCAGGGGTTGCAGAGTACCTCAGTTGCGTAACCTTCCTGATGTAGAACGTTTAGGTCAAAGCACAAAACTAATTTAGCAAATGATTAATGTGTTTTTTTTTTATTAAGTCGGTGTTGGGGGATTTGATAGTGTCTCTACATGGTAACTGATGTCATTTTTTTTTTAATCCATTCAGGAGCTTTTGTCTCTTTATTTCTAAATTTAATATTTTTATTTATGTGATTTCAATAATATTGTACTATATTTTAATACCCGTTTTCCTTAAAAATTAAAATAAAGTCAAAATTAATATTTCAATATTAGTTTAATCATCATTTTAGTTTATAATATATTACGTAATTAACGCATGTGTGATTTTAAAATTAAAATTCTTAACTTAAATAAAATAATTGAATTGTTTGAATTTTTTTCCATAGGCTTTGAAATAAATTAAAAAAATAACGATTGCAAATATGTGTGATCTATGATATTATTTTTTAATAATTTTTAGATAGTTGTTGAGATTTTGATAATTTTTCTTAATACTTACTGTCTAATTAAAGAAAATGTCAATATTTATAATAGTTTTATGCTAACTTATCTTTTACAAGATTAATAAAATAAAATTTATTTTTTACGAGATTAATAAAATAAAACTCATATCTTAAGAAATAAAAGAACCGTGTTTTTTCAATTAAAATCATCTTATTTCCAAGTCGATTATATTAATTTTATGTTAAAAAAAAAAAAAAAAAAAAAAACATGTGTTATAGTTTAGAATTTTGAAAGTGTGTTATTTTCATAGCATATTTATTATATTAATTATTTTTTCAAAACTTTTTTTTAGTACTATTTAAGTTATAATTTGTACATGGGTTGATGTGTGTATATATAATCTATTTTTTTATAATATAAACAGTTTTTTCTTTAAAAAAATTGTATTAATTTAAATAAGTTATAACATTAATTTTATATATGAGATATAAATAATTAATGTTTTATTTTTTTAGTACAAATCGAGAGAAAGACCAACAAATCTTATACATAGGAAATTAACACAAGGTACAGTTAGACTCTCCAGTAAAAGCGTCTTAAAGAAGAGAATGACCCGACCATAAACCTTGTTCTGCAAGAACCTCATAATCATAGAGTTCCAAGACACAAGGTTCCTCGCAGGCATTTCCTTAAACACCTTCTCAGCAATGCACATATCACAACATTGAGCATACACAACCAGTAGTGCAATGGCAACAAAGACTTCAGCATGGAAACCATGTTTTCCAAATCAAGTAATGTACCAGATCCCCATGAACGGAAGCCTTAGTGGAAGCACAATAAGATAAAACAACAGAGATAGTGTAAGAATTGGGATAAATCCCAGAAGACCTCATATGGTCAAAGAAATGCAAGGCTTGAAAGGATCTTTTAGAATGAGCCAATTGCGTGATAAGTGAAGGAGTTTGTTGGTAATGGTATTTGAAAAGCCTCAAATTTGGATAGAGAAGAAGCTTATGACTTACAAGGAAGATAAGTTTCATATCTTACTGCAAAAAGAAATGAGATCTATTCAAGGAAGGAACTAAGACAAACAATTGTAATCATTTGATTTCGAAGCAAGTGTTTTGACATCAACCCAAGGCAATTGGTGAACAAAAAATAGAAGAGGGAAAGAAACGTGTCTTGTCTTCCAGTGTTTGCAAGAAGTAACGAACACAAGGGATCAAGGAGCTCTGTCGTCTTGGCCCATCGTGTGTCTATGATCCATGCAACTCTTAACAAACATATTGATCACTAAGGAGCTTTACCATGCAGTAACCATGCAAGTATAAGCAAGTTAAAAATAATTTAGCAAATGATTAATATGTTGTTCTTTTTAAGTCGGGGTTGGGAAATTTGAAAGTGTCTCTACACAGTGATTGATGTCATTTAAAAAAAAAAAATCCATTCGGTGCTCTTGTCTCTTTATTTCTAAACTGAATATTTTTATTATGTAATTTCAATAATATTGTAGTATAATTTAATACTTTTTTCTCTTAAAAATCAAATTCAAGTCGTATTAAAATAAGTCAAAATTAAAATAATATTTTTATCAAAATATGATAATCATCATCTTTCATTCTTCTCTTTATTATTTGTTGTGACCCAAACAACCCCTAAGGGAACATTGAATTTGGATGAGAGAAATAGGCGATGAATAAGAGGAGTTCAAGTCTTATTTATTGTAGTAAATCATAATCTTTTCCGACTTCTCCTCGATCTCTTCTCAACTTATCTCAAATATCTAATTAAACATCAAATCAAATATTATAACAAACTTCATTTAAAATAAATTCTTCTATCATAAACACAAATTTATAGAAAGATTTTTGTTACATTTTTTTCCCTTAAACACCAATTATCAAGTACTTCATATTCATAAATCACTCAATTTTCTCTCTTGTTATTCCACTTTCTCTCTCATCAACCCTAAAATTGAACCACCCATCCATTTTCAAAAGTATAATTTAGTTTATACTTTCAAAGTTCATTTTATTTTTATTCTTAGAATTTTTAAATGTTTGATTTTATACTCTACATTTAAAGTGCTTAAAATAAATTTAGAAGTTGGTTCAACAATCTTAATAATTTTAATACAAATAAATAATAATTGTGAATATATATATATATATATATATTATAGAGAAAGAAGTTGGTTTTTTTAATAATTTTTTTTTGAGTTTAAAGAGAAAAATTGTACGGAATCAAACCAAAACAACAATACTAAAATGTAATAAGCTTAAAATATAAACTAAAATTAGGACTATTAAAAACTTATGAAACAAAATTAAATAAAATATAAAGTTGATGAACCAAAATAGTAACTTAACCAAAATTTGTAGGGGTGTACATTGTCAGAGTTGGATTAGGTTAGTAGGATTCTTAAGATCAATTTAAAGTTTCAGATTGATCAATTGTGTAATCCTTCCAATTTTATGCATTCGAGCAACTTAACCCAACTCTATATTTTTTGAGTCGGGTTGAATTCTCGGGTTATATTAATTTTATATTTTCTCTATAAACGACTCTATTCAATCTTCATAAATATATTAAAAAATTAATAAAAGATGAATAATACTATATTAAAAATTAGATTACATAATATACTAGTGTATGTCATTTATCAATATAATAAAAACCTATCTTGTTAATTAATTATAACACAAACTTAGCCATTTGAGTCAGATAGTTTAGGGTTGTAGTTTGTTTTGTACACCCCTAAAATTTTTATTACAAAACCTCATTATTGTTCTTGTGGTATTTTTGTAAATGTAATAACTCTCCGTTCAATTTGAAATTAGAGGATCGGGGTTTGATTTCTAGATCTGCCCTCCTTTCCCTTTCTTCCCCCGATCTGCTTCTGGTGTTCGTTTGGTGATTCTTCATCTCCTTTCCGATCAGCGATCATCGTTCATCGCTCTCTGTTGATGGTCGCAACGCTGCAGTGTTCTCAATTTCTCTCTGTCCGTTTTGAACATTCATCAATCTGAGGTTAGTTATCGTCGAGTACTCGTCGTTTGGCCTGCTATTTAGGCAACGTGTGCGTATTATTACAATCTGCAGGATAGCTCTATGTTTGAGTACCATGATTTTGTTCGTTGAGCGAATTCAGTTTTGTAAATGTAGTATGATGAACACGAAGGCAGATGTCGAACATCTCAATCTCATATTGGCTATTGAATCTGATGTTTGAATTGTATTTGGTTATGTTACAGGTTGATTTTGCTTCGAAACTCGCGAAACGGTGTTTTCTGCAATTTGCTTACGGTTTTGAACATTTTTCGAGGGGGTCGTCTTCCAACTTGTCGAACATGGAGAATGCTGTAGTTCAAGAGGCATTGTCTTGGACTCTCTATACGTAATACACAATTTCTATTGCCATTTGCATATGATTTATTTTTTTGTTTTGTTTTTCTTTGTGATAGATATTGGAGAAGCAGGTGCTGACGGTTGTGAAGGCCGTGGAGGACAAGATTGATGACGAAATTGCAGCACTAGATCGTCTGGACCTTGATGATATCGAAGCTTTGAGGGAGCGAAGATTGATGCAGATGAAGAAGATGGCGGAGAAGCGCAGTCGATGGATCTCCCTTGGCCATGGCGAATACTCGGAGATTCCCGTTGAGAAGGACTTCTTCTCTGTTGTCAAGGCTAGTGATCGCGTGGTCTGCCACTTTTACCGTGAAAACTGGCCCTGCAAGGTTATTGTCCATAATTTAGGGTTGTTTTCTTTGTATTAAATTATTATTTATCACTTGTAAGTCTGGGCATTTGAGATAACCGATGAATGTTCATTTACAGGTCATGGACAAGCACTTGAGTATTTTGGCAAGGCAACATATCGAAACGCGTTTCGTAAAAATTAATGCCGAGAAAAGTCCATTTCTGGCTGAGAAGCTGAAGATTGTTGTTCTTCCAACCCTTGCTCTTATCAAGAATGCAAAAGTGGAAGACTATGTGGTATGTCTTTTATGGTTACACGCTACTGATTTCTGAGTTATGGTTTGTGTTCTTTAACGCTGCTCCTCATGTTTATCTATCAGGTGGGATTTGATGAGCTTGGTGGAACTGAGGATTTCAGCACAGAGGAATTGGAAGAGAGGTTGGCAAAGTGTCAAGTCATTTTCCATGAAGGTGAATCATCCATAAATGCATCAAAATCTAGTGCACTTAACAAGAGGAGTGTGCGGCAAAGTACTAGATCGGACTCATCAGATTCGGAATAAATTAACATTCCCGGGGATGGAGGGCTTGCCGGTATTCTTGTGCACTCGTTCTGGATTAAAATTTAATTGACTTTATTATCCATGTCTGCAAGTTCCATTATGTTTTTCATGTCTTGTATGGCAGAAATGTGGCGTTTTTGCTTGTTTCAGTGCAAATGGTTGCAGATTTTTTGTTCATGGTATCTCTCAAGTTCTTGCAGTCGCTGTTAGTTAGAATGATTTAAGTTTTTTTTTCTTGTTTTCTGAATTTGACGGCAATTGAGGGCGTGGGATTAGAATTTATGGCCTCTTGGTCATGAGCACATACTTACGCCTTGAGCTATGCTTTTGTTTCGTTTGGAAGCATGAAACCATATTGCATTCTGAGTCGTCGGGAGCCTTTTGGACCGAGCAGTTACATGTTTTGAATTTGACCTGTAGCTTGCCAATTCCATCATCTCAAACCCCCTCCCTCTTCCCAAGTAGTTTCGTATGTTTCAAGTGTCCATTGTTAAGTCTTAGGTGAAAGGAAAAAAAATAAACTAGTTTTCCTCATTGCCATTTGATCCAAATTTATTTTAAATTTGACTTGGATGGTCTGAGCTTCTATTCTTTGTCCACTTATATCTCTTTATAAGTGCCAAGCTATGGACCTAAACAGTGATCCCTTTAAGATGGAGAGTGGGCTAGTTTGGTTGGGTGTGACGCGGAGATTTTCCCGACTTCATAGCCGGCTCCCTTTCGATTACAACTCGAGACAGCTCTCTCTTTGGGGTTCGTTGGAAGATAATATGTGAAAGAGACTAGTTTTTTGAAGTAAAGTTTCTTCTCAAAAGGTATTAAGTGGTATTGTTATCTACTTTTTCTCTTTGGTGTGTAAGAACTTGAGGAAGAACTTGATAGCTTATTTCAGGATTGTATATATACTTGATCGAATTTCAACTCATATGGAATGTTAGATTTTCAACTTTTGGACCCTCGACCAACTGTGCCGCCTCTCGAGGACTTCTTAGCTAGTGACTTTTTAAATATAGCATAATAAAAATGAATTTCGTTAAAGATGTTAGACGTTTTGTTTAACCAAAGAACATTAGGTGTCAATTTTTTTTTTAAAAAAACATATAGTTAATTTTTTTTTTGAAATATATGATAGCAGATCGATGATGCTATGGAAATTGTCCAACTGTTTTGGTCAAAAACTTAGAATTTAAAGATAAAAGGAATGAAATAGAAGACGAATCAAGCATAAGGAAGAACAAGTGAAATTTCCTCGCTATTGTATTAGACTTGTATTCAACCCTTGGCTCGACAAGATTACAACATAAGAGTTGTATCCCCTATTTATAGAAGAACAAAAGCTTAAATGATTGTCCAAATTTTTAAGAAGAAATAATTAATACATACTAAAGTTAAAACATAAGTTGCAAGATAACTCAAATATTATTACGAGTAGATAAGGAATATGTCAATCACAAAAGTATGTCTTAACATCCTCTCAAACGAGGCGCGGGAGAGAACGAAGCTCGAGTTTTTTAGGAGAAAATAATTAAGAATGCGAGGATGTCTCCCTTTTTTGTCACCTTGGCAGCTCTCTGGTTGTCCTCTCAGTCTCTCCAACAACTACAAACACAAAATGACATGATTTGTTGGCTTGGGCTTTGGATTCACTAGCATCCGTCGACGTCTTCTTAGAACATCTGACTATGACTTTTGCTACTGATGGACTAGCCATGCTCTGATACCAAGAAAGGAAATATAAGAGGAAGGAACCCATAAATAAGAAGATATTGAAGAACAAATAAAAATTCATTTCTATTGTATTAGATTTGCATTTAGCCCTTAGCGTTGATGTATTACAAGAAAAAAGTTCATCGTCTATTTACAAAGAGAACATAGCTTACAAGAGTGTCCAAACCATCAGAGAGAATTTATGTGTAGTAAGAATATTCATAAACAGGGTTTTAGTAATATTCAACTCAAATCCCAGAAAAAAGCAGGTGAGATTCGATCCGTTTCCGCCACATGGCGAGATAAGCCCAAACCACAAATAAACTATACAAAAAGAAAGTAATACCCTTTTCTTTTCTTTTTTTTTTAAGTCTTTGTTATT
Source organism: Cyclanthera cordifolia (assembly GCA_037832605.1). Classification (NCBI taxonomy): domain Eukaryota; kingdom Viridiplantae; phylum Streptophyta; class Magnoliopsida; order Cucurbitales; family Cucurbitaceae; genus Cyclanthera; species Cyclanthera cordifolia. The sequence goes on from JBBMEG010000002.1 coordinate 5,066,833, forward strand.
AAAGTTAAAATGGATTTCTGGCCAGAGTTTCTGGCAAGCAGTTGGTGCAGAGAATTTGTCGCCGGCGGATTTGGTGGCGTCGCCGGCATAATCTCCGGCTACCCACTGGATACTGTTCGAATCAAGCAACAGCAATCCATTAATTCTGATTCTGCTTTCAAAATCTTTCGCAATATCATTGCCAACCATGGCCCTGCTGGTCTTTACAGAGGCATGGCCGCTCCTTTGGCCTCTGTCACTTTCCAGGTTAGTTTATGATACGAATTTACAAATGAATCCATAAATAGAGGGGGTTTTTTTTTCTTTCAGAAAGTGAAAAATCTAAACTTTACTGTACATATTCGAGTAATCATGTCCGTCTTATGCCAGGCACCGAAAGACAATAAAAGAATTAAAAAATAGACACACAGGAATTACTCAACTCAAATTGTAAATGTTGTGTTTGTTCATAAATTTTTTCTTTTCAAAGTAGAATAAAAAGGAGGGGAAGGGTTAATGAGAGTTTAGAATAATTAAATACTTGTTTAGAAATTAATATTAATAGTAATTAAATAATATGTTTGAGGTAAAATTTGATCCAATAGTTTACAAAAGATTTGATGAGTGATTAAGAGTGATTTTATACTGCCAAATACAAATTAGTGATTTTTTAGGAGTATGATTTATTACTATTTTTCTACAAAAAAAAAACAAACATAACCTAAATTTTAATCTATGTTTTTAAAACTACTATCTCTATGATTTGAATAAAGTTGCAAATTTTATTTCTATTATTTTAAAATTAAAATTTAATCTTTAAAGTTAGACGGTAATTATTCACAAATTCAATCGTTAAATCTAATTATTCAAAGTAAACGATGTGGTCTTTTTGTTCCGTCTTTTTGTTCAACTATTCACTTAATCTACAATGCATTAATAATTAACTTTTATATATTTAATTGTCTAACCATTACAAATGATAAAATATTAAGTGAAAGTATTGATGGCATAATGATTTTATTATTTAGTATTATTTCAATTCAAGATCGACATGATTTTGAAACAATAGTGTTTTGAACGTAGGATTCGTGTCATCTACTTAATCCAAAGGTTGGTGGGGGCAGTGGCAAATTCTGATTCATTTTCTATTTTGCATTTACAGAACGCCTCCGTGTTTCAAATCTACACCATTCTTTCCCGAGAATTCAACTCCACTAAATCCAACGGTGATCCACCAAGCTTAAAAGCTGTATCAATTGGAGGATTCGGCACCGGAGCTCTTCAGAGCTTCATCCTATCACCAGTAGAGCTAATGAAAATCCGCCTGCAACGAACATCATCTCATCTCAAAGGCCCTATAACCCTATCCAAACACATCTACAAAACAGAGGGATTGAAAGGGATTTACAGAGGACTTACAATAACAATGCTCAGAGATGCACCTGCACATGGTATCTATTTCTTGACATATGAGTTTATGAGAGAGCAGTTTCATCCCGGCTGCCGAACAACCGGCCGAGAGAGCGTCGGGACAATGCTCGTCTCGGGCGGCCTCGCCGGAGTCGCCAGCTGGGTTTTCTGCTATCCGCTGGACGTGTTGAAGACGAGAATTCAAGGTCAGACTGAGAGTTCCTGTTTGAAGTATAGTGGGATTGTTGATTGTGCAAGGAAGAGTGTGAAAGAAGAGGGTTGTAGAGTTCTGTGGCGTGGGCTGGGGACTGCTGTTGCTAGAGCTTTTGTGGTTAATGGTGCCATCTTTGGTGCTTATGAGATAAGTTTGAGGTGTTTGTTTGGCAATTAGATACAGTAAGCAATGAAACAACTCTGAGATAAACTTTGAATTGCAGTTCTCATAGATTTTTTATCCTAAAACAAAATGAATTCTCTCAGGCTTTGGTTTATTGTTTTCATGTTGTGTTTTTCAGTTTTGGTGTAAAACAATGTACCAGAGAAGGGTATTGCTTTAGATTGATACCAAATAGTAAAGACATGTTTGGTTACCGCAGAAAAAAACGGAAAGAAAGTGAGAGTAAATTAATAATTGATGAGACGACAATCATGGGGGCCAAACGGTAAGAAGGAATCACTTCTTTTCTTTTCCCGTCCAACTAGTTTTATGGGATGAAAAGTTGAGCTATGAGAAAATTTGATAAATGAAGTTAGATAACTATTTAGTTTTTGCTTTACAATCTATTTTTTTTTCCAATGTTCTTAGAATCAAAACTAAGAACAATAAGTTCTCTTTTTGAAGGTGTTTTCAATGTCTATCTTCTTTCCTCGCTTATGACCATCGTCTTGTACACTTGCGGTATTGCGCCTCTAAAATAATTAAGGCAAGCGTCTTCGATTAGACCCTCGTATTTTCTCGTCATTCTGCGTCCAACATGATCTTTGCCTTAGGCCAAGACGTGCGCTTTGCTAAAGTTTTATTTATTTATTAATATACTAAAATAATACTCATAAAAATAACCTAAAATTAATTCATGAAAAGTCTAAAAACCAGGTGAAGTCTTTGTTAATAATATTGAATTTGTTTAATTGCTATTTTAAATATGTATGTGTGTGTTTTATTTTTATTAGAGTTATTTGATGTAATATCTTTGCTATTTATACTTTTAATCAGCTTTAATTTTTTATACAAATAATAATTTAAAATGTATGATATTTTTTATAATAAAATAATTTTTGTGGTTTATTATTCTTTTACTTTTTAATATTATTCTCTATGAATTTGAAATTTTATGGAAATAAAATATGTATTATATATCAATTTATGCTCAATATATTATTTAGTTATGCATTTATTAGTTGCTCCTCTATTCACTCTCATACATCGTTTTTTTATCGCCTCTTGGTTTGAGACGATTAAGGAGAGTGTTGGCTTACACTGCGCTTTCGAAACACTACTGTAGATGAATATTTGGTTACACAAAACTAAAGCCAAATGGTGTGTGTTTTTGTTCATGAAAGGTGTAACTCAGGGAACAGAGATGTGCAGTAATGTACCATTGATTTAGCATCCTCGAAAACATTAAAATAAAGAATACATATACAGTGAAGAATAAGAAAAAAGAATTAACAATAGGAAAGTAAATTACTAGATGTAGTCAAAATATGCCCCCCAGAAAAGAAATGTTCTAATACCAAGCAAAAGTAACTTTTTGAATCTGATTAGTTAAGGGACACAAAGCAAAGTACTACCCTGAAACCAACTCTTAGTAGATAGTCACCATGGATTGAACACATTACCTTAAATGGTGATTTTTTCGAAGCTCATAAATGATAATCAGTGATTCACTATGACCTACTATGATATTCAAAAATTATATGGACATAGTTAAATTAGTGACACTCCTATACACTTGTTGGGTATTACCAGTGTTTTAAAAGGTGCAAAAATGCCCAAAAAAAGCACAGACTTTAATTTAGAGGCACACAATGTATAAAAATCAATAAAAATATATATTTACCACAAAACATATATATTAATCACATTAAAATATAGAATGTTTCTATAGTCATCTATATATAATAGCAAAACAAAAGGAAGCTTCACAATAACTAAATAAATAGATATGATGATAACTGATGACTGATCGGAGAATAAGACTCTCCAAGCACCTTCGATAAGTCTTCAATAGCAGTGTCGACGAGGAGGGGTCTGGATTCGTCTAAGTATAACACCAGCGATTTCGTCTGAGATGAAGAAAAAAAAGGGTTTTTTCGTTTCAAAGGGACGAGGAAGAGTTGAAAAAACGAGTGGTTACTTTTGGGCTTCGAAGCTTTTACGATAAGAAACTTGCAAGGAAAGTTTCGCACTAAGTGCTAGATTTATGTTGCATAAAGCGAAGCCCTGCACCTAGAGCTTTTTAAAACACTCGGTATTACAATCCTTGACACACGTATATCTTTTCCTATAACCAAGAATCGCACTTGCATGCAATCTGGAGCATCAACGAGCATCCTAAAGCTTGGATTCGAGAGACAACAATAGATTTAAAGATTAAGTTCACTTGTGGCTTTCGAATTTTTGCTTTTAGTTTCACCAAAAAGCCTCATATCAATGGAGATGATTCTCATCGCTTATAGACTCATGATCTTCTCCTCTTCTAACCAATGTGAGACACTTTGTTTGTATCAAAACGTGCCATCAAGTTTTCATAATTTATATTACAGTAAAATTTGATAAATTATTAATTTAAATAGTGTTTACAAAAGAGCAGTAGCTCAATGACATAATATAACGCTGAAGGATCACAAGGTTACAAATTTGAATTTTTCATTCACAATTGTCTGTATGCATGTTCGGCCTTCTTTGCATTTTTTGGACTCCAATTTCATTAAGAGCTTTCGATTAGGCTTATTGCTAATCTTAGTGCTTTTATATCAAGTTTCTATGTGGATGGTTTCATAAGAAAATAAAAGAAAAACTTTGATGTACATCTATCTGTACTACAACGTTACATTTTGTATATGTGGTATATTTGGGGACGTACTATTTATTGAATACTCTTAAAAATATTACATTTGAACGAGTTTTATTTTTAAATATTTAAAATAAATTTTCATTTTATATATTTTTAAAAACTACATCCAATAAATTTTTAATTACAACAATTATTACTTCTTAATACTTAAAATAAATTCTAATTCTAAATATTTTTAAAAACTACATTCGAAGAAATTTTTGACTGGCTCAAAATAAATATGCATTATTAATATTAATTCTAAATAATCTTAAAATATAATTTAAAAAAACAAATTTATGCGATATCTAATCCATATTGAAAAGCCAAATCTACGAAGGGGTTTTTTATTTTAGTACAAAGTCTATGAAGTTTAAAAAAAATAGCCCTAATATGGCTGCAAACTCCAACACGTGGCAGTCCTCCGGGCCCACATAATTTGAACGAGAAGAAGAGCGCGGAATAATAAGCTTTTAAACTTAAAAACCAAATCCTCCGGGCCCACCACGTGGCCTTTTAAATTATTGGACAAATTTTAAAATCCCCAACGTATCCCAGCCGAAACGCCGTCGTTTTATTTTCTCCGCCACCGTCACCACCGTCAACCTCCATACTCCAACCTCCAGTTACCGCCTCTGCATCCTTCACTCGCAACTTCCTCACGCGCCATGCGCGTGCATTTCTCTTTGAAATATTCAGTCTTTATCTTTGGCTTTACTCCAACTCTCACAAAACTCCAACTTACTGCTCTGCTCACACCCACATTCTATAAACTTCTTAAAGGGAGCTTCCAATTTTGCGATTTGGGATTGTGGGTTTGGTTCTGATTGAAGCAACTGAGTTGAATCGGATCTGAAATTTGTAATCTGTTTTGTTTTTCTTGGATCGGGTTTAGAGAGATGAACGGAATGGGGAGACAAGGCCAGAGATCTGGAGCAGCTGCGAGGAGTCACCAAAGACAACACTCAGATGACTATTTTGACGCCTCGTCTAATGGAAGATGGCTTCAAACAGCTGGTCTTCAGTCTCTATATTCTAATTCTTCTGCTCCCCAGGTTTAAATTTCTGTTTTCTCTTATGGGTTTTTGTTGCTATGTAGCGCTTGTGCTTGATTTTGAGTCTAATCGTTGAGCTATGTGAAAATGAATGGCATTAGTTCAATTTCCTTATCATATCTGTGATTTCTGCTGGATCCCATTTCGAGTAAGAAACTGTAGTTTGTTAGTAATGCTATCGCCTTAGGCTTCGATTGCTATTGGCAATCTGCCAAAACTGAAATAATTTTGCCCAGGACCTGTATTGATGTCTTATTTATTTAATTTTGCTTTTGTTTGTTGTTTGGTTGATGTGGGGTTGTGTTTTGTATGGTGCTGTTGATTTCTGTGCTGACTTTTGTTGAAATGAAAGCAGGACTATGGCTTTTCTGTCGGTGGGGGAGGGCAAGGTTCGAGAATGTATGGTAAAAATGCACAGAGAAGCTTTGGTGGGATGAATGAGTATTACATGGAGCCATCAACTCCTCCAGGCAACTCACGGCCATCAAGCCAACACAAAAGTCGCGAGCAGTCGCCAACCGATTTCAGTCCCGGACTTTTGGATCTGCATTCTTTTGATACTGAATTGCTGCCTGAGGTGGGATCGAATTCCTTATCACCCTTTTGAATTTGCTATCCTATGTTTGTTATTTTAGAAATCTAGGATGCTGATTTATCATGGGCAATGTGTTTGGATTTTGTAGTTGAATTTTTATGAAATAACTTGACAATCCATGAGTAATGGATTCTAAAAGTGAATTTATCTTTCACCTCCTGCCAATCCTAAACTGATAATAATGGTTACTGATGTTTGTCTGTGTGTGCACACAATTCTCGGCATTTGTAACATCAGACTTGAAAGCTGCTGTTGCTTTGAAGCACATATGACCGTATTTAATTACTACGGAAGCCTTCTATCTAATTTTTCTGTATTTCGAGTTTAGTTCTGTGCAATTGTCGAGACCAATGAGATGGTAGATTTGTGTTTTTTAGAGTTGAGCTAAAGTTATCTCATATATTTTGTTTGGAGGTTTAAGATGTCTCATAGAGAATTATCTCATGCAGGATAGAGGCTTTGACTACTCTGAAGCCTATATTTTGAACAACATCCAAAGTCGACCTCAGGATTTGACTGAGAACAATCTTTTGAAAAGTGTGGCTGCAGACAAAGAGAGGGCAAACTCTGTTGCAAAGATCAAAGTTGTTGTATGTATTCTTCTGTTAGTGTCTATTTTATTTCATTCCATCTTTGAGTTGTGTATCATGTCCTCTTTGCTTCTCCGATAATATAATTTTTGTCCTTATGCAATATATCTGTAAGTTGCACCCCATGTATATATATATAACACAATTACATATGCATAAATTAATTCCCATAGTTTGTTTTGGTGGCTGTCCCTTTCAAATTCCTACGTTTGTTTATTAGCTTGTTTGTGTGTATTGCAGGTGCGTAAACGACCACTAAACAAAAAGGAGTTGGCAAAGAATGAGGAGGATATTGTTGAAACAACTGCTAATTATTTAACAGTTCATGAGACGAAACTCAAGGCAAGCTTTACTGCTTAAATACACGCTGCTTTCATTTAACTTCTGAATTACAGTTGCGTAATTCTTTTTCAAATCTATTTTTGGCTAAGCAGGTTGACCTTACAGAATATGTGGAGAAACATGAATTTGTTTTTGATGCAGTGCTGAACGAGGAGGTTTCAAATGATGAAGTGAGTGTATTGCAATTACTTGAATTAGAAAGTATAAATTTATTAAATTGGTTAAGGAAGAATTTTGAGTTTAGAAATAGTTCAACACAAGTTCTTAGCATGCCTTATTTTTCTCTTTGGGTTCTAGGTGTATAGGGAGACGGTGGAACCAATTGTACCTATAATATTTCAACGAACAAAGGCGACCTGCTTTGCATATGGACAAACAGGTGATTTTCTGTTAGTTGCCACTTGATGCTCTTGCTTGGCTTGCTTTGTCAAGGGGCTGTAGTTTGTTTTATAATATAATAGAAATTTCATTGTTCTTTTTAGATGCCGTCTAATTCTTTTTTCCGGAACTGAGTTTTTGACGCCTTGCCGTATTATTAGCTTTAAAATGTTGTCATATTTTTTCGTTGAAGTGTCATCTTTAGTGCTTTCTATTGTACAGGGAGTGGCAAGACTTATACCATGAAACCATTGCCCCTGAAAGCGTCCAAGGACATCTTGAGATTGATGCACCATACATACAGGAACCAGGGATTCCACTTGTTTGTGAGCTTCTTTGAAATATATGGAGGAAAGCTTTATGACCTTCTCAATGATAGGAAGTAAGTTATTATTTTTGTTGTTCTGCTATGTAATGTAGTTGCTAAGCTTGTTTAGAAGCTAAAGCTTCTGCTCTGCAGAAAGCTTTGCATGAGAGAGGACGGTAAACAACAAGTTTGCATCGTGGGTTTGCAAGAGTATAAAGTATCTGATGTGGAGACCATCGGAGAGCTCATTGAAAAAGGAAGCGCCACGAGAAGTACTGGAACAACTGGTGCAAATGAAGAATCCTCTCGTTCTCATGCCATACTTCAGCTTGCTGTCAAGAATTCAGTCAGTGGCAAAGAATCAAAGCCGCCTCGCTTGGTTGGAAAACTTTCTTTTATAGATCTTGCAGGTAGCGAACGTGGTGCAGACACCACTGACAATGACAAACAGACCAGGTATAGTAATTCTCAATCTTCTTAGTTCTGCTTAGTTGTTGAGGTTGACACAATTGCTTTCTTGATATTTATCGACATAAGTTGTGGTCATGCATGCTTCTCCTAATACGAAATTAGTAGTTTGTTTGGATCAATGTTTGGCAAGAAAAAAAAGGTTTGATAGCCATATCGACATGTAATTATATCATATATATTAATGAAAAGTTTTGTTTCCTTAAAAAATAGTTGTAGGATTTCCTAAAACCTATAAAATCTATCCAAAGAGAATTAACCGGCTATCTTGGGCTTTACATTTTTTTAAAATCAAATTGACATATTAGAATAGTTCAAACCAACCAAACTGTCGGTTTTTTCTTCATTTTTTGCTTGCATGCCTTGGAAATTATATGCTTAGGATCTTGTAGTGTTGCTAAATGACATATTCAGCTGGAAATTCATACGTTGTCACACTTTAAAAGTTAATCCTTATAAGATTTAACTAAGAAGGGAAATATTGGGTTTATACATTATCTTTTATCATCTAAAATTCTGTATGAGTTGATTGCATTTTCTACCTCCTTAACACTAGAGGAACACTTAGCATGTATGGTATCATTTACTGCCTGTTTATTTAAAACTTTTTCATAAAAATGATGCAGAATTGAAGGAGCTGAAATCAATAAAAGCTTGCTTGCTTTAAAGGAATGCATACGAGCTCTTGACAATGACCAGGGCCACATTCCTTTTAGAGGCAGTAAATTAACAGAAGTTCTAAGGGACTCATTTGTTGGAAATTCACGCACTGTCATGATATCTTGTATATCGCCCAGCTCCGGATCATGTGAACACACTCTCAATACCTTAAGATATGCAGACAGGTGTCAGAAATTCTTTGTTAGGACATTAAATTCTTGATTTTAGATGCTTATTATGATGGATGATTCTTTCCAGGGTGAAGAGTCTTTCAAAAGGGAATAATGTTAAGAAGGACACATTTTCTTCCACTATAAACCTCAAGGAGTCAACCACAGGACCCTTGACCTCAGCATTACCTTCTGGAACTATGTTCGAGAGCGAACCTTCATGGATTGGACGAGATGAAAGAGAGGAGGTTGATGCACCAGAGGAAATTTTTGAGCAAAGAAAACCTTCATGGAAGAAAAACGGGAAACTTGAGCCATACACAACATCTGTTGCGGTTGAAAATGTACACAAATCCAATAATCAGCCGAAATGGAAGGACATGCCGAAGGCAGAGTCTCATAACTCGAATTCAGACGATGATTTGAATGACCTGTTGCAGGTAAAAAGAAAAAGCCTATCTCCATCAAAATTTTGAGAAAATAGCAATCGTTCATTGCTCCAACATTTATGCATATTTTTTCATCTGTCTCAGGAAGAGGAAGATCTTATAAACGCTCACCGTAGACAAGTCGAAGAAACAATGAATATTGTTAGAGTGGTATGTGACTCCGTGTTCTTTTTAAGTTCTTGCTTTCAATATGAGCCTTGTTTAGGCCGACCTATAGGACATATACCCTTAATTAAGAGGTCCAAATATTTGTTGACTAAAGAAATTGAAGCCCAGTTTAGAATCTCCAGCTCAATGGAACCCCCGATAGGTTATAGTTTATAATTGAACTTGTACTATGAATTACAAGTCTGAAAGCTAAACCAGCTCTTCAACAAGGCCAGAAAGGAAACTTTAGTCAATGATTTGTGATTTTGCAGGAAATGAACCTTTTGGTGGAAGCAGACCAACCGGGAAATCATCTGGATGGTTATATATCTAGATTGAATACAATTCTATCCCAAAAGGCTGCAGCAATCTACCAACTACAGAATCATTTGGTTCATTTCCAGAAACGTTTGAAAGAACATAATGTACTTATATCTTCATCTGACTGATGAACTTGTGCAGAATTTCAGATGCTTGTTAGATCTAGCTCAAAACACCACGTGGAGGATATATAGCCGAAATACCGACATGCGGACGTGTTGCTTATTTTTCATTATGGATTTGATGGAAGCATTCTTAAAAATTTGATATCCAATTGAGGTCTTTGTGTGGTAATTTCCATTACACATTGATTGGATTGCTATTTCTTTTCCCATACAGGATACAATATTTGTAAAATTGGTTATCTTATTCTCTTCAAGTATAAGGAGTTTGCAATATTTTTTGCCTTTCAAGGTTTCTTTGTATCAGAAAATGATGTGATTAAAAGCAAGCAGCAACTGTTACAATGTGTCTGTTTTCATATATGATAGATCAAAAATTGTTCTTTGGAATTTGTACTTTATAATAAAGTACAATACTTGAGACTTTTTTTTCTTATGACTACCTTGCATTTTGACATCATCCTCGTGTCCACCCTCTATTTGCATCATTCAACTACAACACCTCCGAAGAGCCCAAATGACTTCGTCTCTGTCGGTAGTTTGCATAGTTTCGAGAACCATGTTCGTTGTTGTTGGCCTTTGTTTCTATCGCCTTTTTCTGAATTCATTCGAACGTTAGTAATGACAGCCGGAGATGCAGATATGTCAGTTGCTATGATTCTAATCCCTAGATACAATTGTTGGAGATGATAACTGAAACAAACAATTGAAGTCAGACGATGAAGATGCATGATTCTTGTTGTGCTTTACATAGGTGAAATATTATTATACTTTATTTATACACGATCAACTAACACTATATTATAAATATATATTAAACTGTATTTTGTTGAAATGATAAATAACGTTAATACAAGTATTATATTCTAAATACTCATTTAAAATTGTACTATAAGAATGTATGTTACAATACTCAATAATAGCGATATTATATCCAACACTCTCCCCAATTAATTATTGTGTATTTATTAATGTTAGTACTATTAATATTAAAATAGTACACAATAGGATGGCAATTTTGTAAATAAATTCATATTTTAGGTTTTGTTTTCTTTTGTTCGATTGTCTCATATCAGTCATATTGATGCACTCGAGTTGTAGAAGAATTTTTTGTTCACAACACCCGCTACAAGCCAACATCACACAACTCCGTCAAACAATGCATGTGATTAGAGCAACCACTCGGTTGATTTTCGTGTACTCCGATAGGCCACCCTCAACTTATGTCAACAACATCGACATTGAAACAATCGAGCGACAGACGATATAACTGTAAGCAGATGCAGTGGTCGTACATTGTCGTTGAGTTTTTTCGAAGAGGAAAAGTGAAGAAGAAGACGTGGAGAGAAGTTGAGCATGATGGTGAGATTTTCTTTGAAGGGATACTAAAGAATCCCTCACTTTTTGGGAATTGTTTCAAGTAATTTTTATTTTTGGTTCAAAGTGTGTTAATTAATATAAGAAAGTATTAATGTCTTTGAACATAAATTTAAATTTTAATTAGAAAGTAAATATAAGCAATGACTATATTTGTTCATTTTTCTTCCATACTTTTAATTATTTTCTCTATTTGTAAGTTTTTAATGAGACTTTTTTTCTTTTTTTTTTTCTGAATTCAACTCTGGTAAGCTATCAAAGTGTATTAATTAATATGAGAAAGTAGCAACTTATAAGTTATCAATTCAAAAAAAAAAAAAAACGAAGAAAGAAAGAGTATATCGTAATTTTGTATCCATAGGATAAAATCTAACCAAGAATCATTTTTGTTAGTAAAGGCGAATGATTTATATATCTATCATTCATTTGTGAATGAGGTGTCTATGTTGTAGTAATTGATTGTGCATGTTAATAATAATTTTAAAAAATAAAATAAAATAATTGATTGTGTGAATTCAGTCATCTATGTCTGTAAAGACTTTTTATTAGACTTAATAATACTAACTTTTTTTAGATCATAGAAATTAATTTTGATTTTTTTTTTTTGATTTTTTCTTGATCTGGTTGGTACTAAATTCTAACTGATCGAAAACATATAATTTACCCAATAATTTATTTTGATCTAATAAGAGTTGATAACTTGTACTTCTCCATCCGAAGACATTTGCCAAATGCATTACTATTAGGCTAGAGATTGTTCAGTTTTTCTTTCTTCATAAATTCTTAAGCATGTCTACACATTGACCAAGTGTAATATAAAACTTGTAACATTGTCATGAAAAACATTATTAAGATAAAAACAGTTTCTTATATATGTTGATATAAACGGATTACCATTTGTGTTGTGCGTGTTCAACTATACTTAATTGTTGCCAAATGAACATAGCTCAATCGACAATTGAATGTAAAAATGACCACTAGGTCTATGATTCGAATTCCCTTCACTGTGTACCCATGAAGTTGGGAACTAAAAGTGTTTGTTTAACTTATAGGGAAAAAAAATATTTTACTTCAACTTTTTGTGCCAATAATCCAAATCTCCATTGAGTCTATGGACAAACAAGTGAACCTTAACATAGATGAAATAATCATGTCTAAACCTGTCATTCCTTCTTTGGAACAAGTTTAGAGAGTGGCTTAATGCCTTTCCAAATCAATTTGAGATTCTTCCTCCAAGACTTGCAATGCAAAAACAAACAAACAAATGAACTACAAAGGTCTAATTTCCAGATCCAAATGCAGCAACAAAGTTCAAATTTTTCATGAAAGCTTTTTACAGAACTGGACAAAATCAGGAAATGAATCAGTAATCACACAAAAAACATTCTCAGAAGAAACTCCAAATATAGAAACACAAACAAACCAAATTTTCCAAAAAAAATGAAAGAAGAAGTAAAAATTTATAACTCACTGATATGATATCTATAATCTCATGGACCCCATCCTCCTCTTTGAGCTGTTCATACTCTTAGCATAAGGCAGAGGAACAGAGAATTCAGAGTGTATGTCCATGAAAAACTTGTCCACAATTTCAAGATAAACAGGACTTCTAAGGCGAGAGTAATAATGAATTGCCTCTTCAATATCCAAATCTTGTTCCATATCTCCCCTATCCAACATCTCAAGTTCTTTCATTTTTTGTGCTAATCCATCACTTCTTATACTGCTGTTCTTAACATCACCTTTTCTCAGATGGGCAGTTCCTTGTTTCTTCTTCTCTTGTCTGCTCCTTGAATGATTTTGTTCTTCTTTTGCAACATTTGTTTCCTCTTGCTTGGATGTCATCACAGAGCTACTGACAATGCTTGTCTTTGCTTCTTTATGCAGTGTGGACTGCCACTCATCATAAATGTCAATGTAGAGAGGATCTGTTGAATGGGTATAATAGGGATTTCCTTTGCTGCAAGAAAAGGGGATCAAGGAAGTTGGTTTCTGCAGCTTTTGATACCCTTTGAAGAATAAATGCTTGAGTTTTTCAAGAGTTTTGTGGATGGTTTCTTTTAGCAGCATTTGGTTGTTGTAATGGAGTAACAACAATCAAAGGGCTTTGTTAATTGCTCAATCTGTTTGCAGAAGGGAAATGCAGTGCTCTTTCTCTCTTATCTCTCACTCTTCCTTTCTTCACTAAATATTTCTGCAAACACAGGAAAGAATAAAGATGGAGACAGTTCCATGTTTCACGTAGTTGCCTAAAGACAAAGTAAAGAGCAAGTGGAAATTCCAAGTTTTGCCTTTATCTTCCTCTCCTTACTTTTAGGACATTCTCTTTCTAAAGAGTCTAAGCTCGAGGGGTAGATAATAGTTATATGAATTGTTTGTGTTTGAGGTGCAGATAATTGTCATATGAGTTATCATTGTAATGGTTAAATGGGTTATCATTGTTTGTGTTTAGGATGAAGATAATTATAGGCGAGAAAGATTTGAGTGATGATGGATTAGTGGGTCGTAGAATAATGGTGGGCCGTACTGTTTTAAAACAGAGGATTGAGATGAACATTTATACTAGGTTAATCACGATTCAGTACTCAGATAATCATTATTGGAACCCAAAGTTGGATATAGTGGTTCACTCAACCCTTTTTGAGAACCGCTCGTGACATTAATTTATAGACATCCCCAACTGTGTTTCCACTTCTCTAATATATCCTTGTGCCACAAATTAAGGGCGGTCAGTGGTGGTCCCCTGGTTTAGAGGAGCGAGAAGCCCCAAGTTCCCGGATTATCAAAAAAGAAAAAGATAATAATAAAAGCTCAATCAACCCTATTATTGTTGGAGCTCAAAATACTCCTAAAAGTTGAAAACCTTAAACAGCTTGAACTTTGATAATAGGCAGCACGGAATCCCATGAGCTTGAAATCTTTGTTTTTGACTGCCTGTTGTGTAAAGAGTAGGGCATTCACTAAAGACAATGGGTTGCTAAAAGTGTAATGGCATTAAATCCACTATTCAGACAGTACCTGATTGTTGTAAACGCAATCCTCAACTCTTGGACCCATTTGGCAAATGGTCCCAGCAAAAGCTTAAAGAGGGATGTCCCCCTGTAACGAAAGAGGAACATAGTCAACAAAAATTCAATTTTGGGCAATGTAATACTATTCTGGATTTAATCATGTAATGGAAAGATCGATTCAAATTAGCACAGTCAATTTACCATGATCAAAATTTGAATAGCAGGGATGAGGATACCATCTTTGTTGATCTGACAATCAATACAGTAATTGAAACGACTTTAGATTTTAAAAAGAGAAAAAGTGAGCAGGAATAATTCAAGCTTAGAAAATGGCCACCAATTAAGAAAAATATCAATATGAGCACAGCAAGGAATATCACTACCCCCTTTTGAAGGATTCTATATTCAAAATCTCCACCCTCCGTTCCCAAATGATTTCAAGAGGGAGCTAAAAAACATGGCAACATTTAGCGAATTTCTAGGTTATATTTGCAAACTCTGTGGGTCAGTGGGTTGATGACTCACCTTGGAGATAAATCCAAATTCTCAAGCGTTTGTAAATCCAGACTCAGACTATTGTAGGGCCATGTAGTACGTCTCATGACAGCAGACGTATAGCGCACACAACTGACTCGAACAGATATAGATATAAAAGTAAATCCATACTTGACCGGATGAAACTCATAAATTAAAAATGAGCATGACATGGGAAGAACTTTGTACAATACGAAGATGAGCAATGCTTACATTTAAAACTCTTTTGTGCGTGTATATGTGTGTATAGAACAGTTTATGTATCATGACTATTTTTATGAAAGATCGGTCTAACTCTATTACATTTGGTTGTCTAGATAATTTAGATAAGTGGTTACTATAAATTGATTTCAAAACACAACTACAATACATACATCACTCTAAAAGAGTAAAACACAACTAGCACTTCACACTAATTTCCTGAATATTCATACTACAAATAAGAATGCGCACAACGTAGAAATGTAGAGCTATTTACCTTCAAGCCCTATGATGGATATTTGAATCAAGATACATGTAAAATCATAATGATTAGATTTTTGTTGCTATGAACGCCAAGAGTTCTAACTTAGAACAACTCAACACATTCAGCATTAAATGAAAAAACGTGGTCATAATTATGTGAGGGCTATTGATCCCCAAAAAGCAAAGAGATAGGTACTGTCAAAGCTAGCTGATGAGGGATAAGGTGCATCACTAATATCTGCAGAGCAAATGTCCTTTTCAGAGTAAAAGTAACTCAATCTAACCCCCTAAACCATTCTCATAACCCGATTGTAAACTACTGGGCTGCAGCAGTAACGACGCCGCAAGACATTTCTCAACTTTTTGGAGAAATCATTAATCAACCTTTTGACCTGAATATTTAATAACTTGACTACTTGCCACCACAAACTTAGAGGCACTACTTAAATGACCCCAATTGCGTTGGGAACCTATGTTCTAGTTGAATCATCAACCACCCCACAAAATATATTTTTTTTGATATCCGTAACTGTCTGGGCCAGCTTGCACGCACCTCAAATAATGTCACGGGACATACTGCCTGACCCTACAACATTTGGATGTCAAGAAAAGTCGTAGGAAATTAATTCCTTCTAGACCACTAGGCCACTCCATGGTGGTTACCTCACAAAAATGTTAAGAATTCCCTAGAGTTACAAAAACACTTTTAGTCCCAATTTAGTTCTTACTTATTAGTTACTTGACAGAATTAAAATTAACTCAATCTATCAATTTAAACTTTTGTGTTGATCTGTAATTTACATTAGCTTAACTTTTCGAGTTGAGGCAAATTTAATTACGTCAACTAACATTTCTTCTAATTAGTGGACTTATAAATTTGAGAAATGTCCTACAAGTGAAATTTAATTTCAATTGGAAAGAAAACGACTTGACAGAGGCTCGAACTTAGAACCTCCTACTCTCGTACCATGTTGAATTATATAAACCATCAATCAACCCAATGACTTAATTAGTCTCTATTGTTACAAATTTGTAAGTACAAATACTAAATTCTTGTATTGCAAGCTAAAGTTCAAAGACTAAACAATTACTTTTAGGAAAGTTGTGGACCAGAATTGCTTTGTAACGATAAAATATTGATGGCTGCCTTGTTGGTTACCTGGAAAAAGAACCGATAATCATGGAGCTTTTGAATACCCAAACTGTTGTTTGAAGCCTTGAACAGCGAGACTCGTCAAATGTTGCAGGCAGAACCATGATAATCTATTTAGTAAAAGAAAACAAATCAGCCAGGCACTCATTCAAACTGAAGATGTAGCATAGCATACCAGAGGTATTAGTAGGGCAGTAGTGAAATTCAAGACAAATCTAGATCTTATTACTCGATACTTGCACAGCAAGGCTCCCCAAAATAATTTGTAGAGATCCAATATACTAAACATCTCGGTAGTTAGTTGTTACACATTGCTAAAACGTTTTAAAACTCAAAAATAGAAATAGCAGAAGAAAGCCATCCACAACAACTAGAATCTGCAAATATAAATAGGGGATAGAAGTGCATTTTTGGTGATATAAGAACGATGGTAACATATATATACACACACAGATACAAGTTTGATTATTACACAAATGCTACGAATTCAATCACGAATCACTGTTGAAGATCATTTGAGCTTTCCTACTGGGACCAACTGCTATCATCTAAATTATTGCTCCAAGTAAGACAGTGGTGAAGAAAGGGTCGTTTTGTGCCTTTCTGTCATCCTCTGCCCACAATGATAACAACAGATTCAATCTAGATTTTATCAATGATTCACTGTTTGATTTTTCTATTGAGTTTAAAAAACTGATGCAGTCTTCGATGAATTTCACCATAATTCTCAGTTGAAGAAATGAGACAGTCCTTAATCCACTTTGGGAGCTTGTCAGCTGGGTGTGAAAATCTTTTTTTTGAGGAATTCGATGCATACCGAACGTCAACCAATAAAATTGCTGCATAATCATTGATATGTCGAATAGCTCTACCTGTAATAAAAAGGCAAGGAAACTGGGCGTTAGATAAAGACAAGATGAAAATGCAATGGTTTGGAAATAGAGAACACTGCATGATTTCTATCTCTACAATTCTTCATAATTTAGGGCCAGCTATTGATTCAGTTGGCAGGATAACTCATTTGGATCCTGATAACGATTTAACCAAGGCAAGATTTTGATTGTGGTAGGTAGTATCTGGGGCCAAGGTTCAAGAATCAAGCATAATCACAGAACAACCAGATTTAAAATGAATTCAAAACGATCTAACATTAATACGCACTGAGGAAAATCCAAACTCCAAAATTCAATTAATTCGTTTGTATCGTTCGTTTTGTACGCTACAAACGAATTTCCACTAGGAACCATTGCTTACCAATTGACTGATTCACGGCTTTCATGCAAAGATTCTCGTAGTATTCTTTTCCTCTTGTGCAGCTTCTCAATATCTCTAACCCAGTTTCAACATTTCCACTAGGAACCTCGTTATAAAAATTCAAACTCTTAGCGGAATTTGAATTTCCCAGATTTTCAATATGTTTCACCCTCTCCATCAACTCAACGTCAGATGGACTAGGGTAGGGCAGGCCGACCATGACAACGCACCTGCCCATCCCATCACTTAAGTTGATGCCTTCTGATATTTTGCCCCCAACAACAGCAAATAGCACGGCACCAGTAGCAGATGAAATATTTTGTTTTGGATCCTTATTACACAATACATCGATGTTTTCCTTGTATTCCTTAAGAACAGACTCCACATCAGTATTTTTTCTAGGCTCTCTAAATATACGCTTTTTCTTCATAATCCTGTCAAGAATGCCTGAAGCTTTCCATACACCATATACATGTTCTTCATAATCAAATGATGAAAAGAACACGACAATTCCTTCTGGAACCACAGTCACTAAATTACAAAGCAAAAGCCCTAGCTCCTTTACCTGCAAAAGCCATGCCCGTATAGAAATCAGCTACTGTTAAATGAACAAGAAAACAAGCTGAGTGATTGAACAGAAAGAAAATCCTATCTTCTTTATAACTGAATTATCTGGAATAAAACATCAGGAAGAATCAGAAAACATAAGGTAAGAACTAAGAAGTGAGAATTAAATGGGCATAAATCAATTCAAGCTGTAAAATCCTTACAATTGCAGGTGAGCTTCTACTGTTGTAGCTAAAGTCAAAAGGCTGGCCAGAAGGTCCGGAGGAAACAGCCATTGGCAAAATACTTTCTGGAGGAACAATGTGACTACAAGAAAAAAAATTCAACTGAGCAGGGGATAACCAATGAAATAGACGCTCTCTTGTTTCTTCTATAGGTTGTAAAGTTCCTCCAGCAAGCACAACAGCATGTGCTTGATTTACAACCTACAAGATTAAGAACTATGGTCTCAGAATACGGGATGATATGAAAAAATCATGGTGTAAATTTCTTCTTTTACGAACCTCAGAAAATATTTTCTCCCCTGTAAGCATAACAAATTTTATATATCCTCCACCCTCCCCTAAATATGTTGGTCTGTTCTTTGAGATGATCATTCTTCCATCTCCATCAAAGTTAATAAGGGATAGCAGCATGTCAGATAATGCCCTAAAGCTCAAGAGGGTACTTCCATTCTCGTAACATTCTCCAGAAGTTTTCCTTCCTAAGTCATTTCTTGAATTAATCATTCTTTCACCATACCCGTTAACCTGGAAAATGTGCATGTTAACCGCCATTATTCAATTCATGTGGGTATAATTATTAGCAAAAAGAATATACCTTATGCATAATGTTGCTTTCCTTAATATACTGCAGCAGTTTTACAAAGTTGATATTGTCTATATTGAGAGAGAAAAGAAAATCATTTATAGCCATCGTATAGTCTAAAGTAACATTTTTACCAGTACTATTATTTTGACAAGGTTCTACATAAGACACTTCCTCATTGTGTAAGAGTTTAAGGAGAGCCCGAGTTACTATAATTAGAGTTTGAATATATCTCCGATTCCCAGGTCCCAAAAGACTGCGAAATCTTTCAAAATACCTCTCCATGTGGTGATGCACATTCTCCAGCTGTATGAAATTTGGAAATTTGTTATCAAATGGAAACAAAAGTCTAAGAACCAGTTCAATTTAAAAAAAAAAAATCTGTCTCTCTACAGGCTAGTTCAACTTCCCACTGAGTAATGGAACTTAAAGAGGGACATAAGGTAACCCATACAAGACAAGGATTAAAACTCCAAAAACACTTAAAACTAATTTTCTCTTATCAAAGTTTTAAAATTGCAGTGAATAACTGAGATCAATAAAGCTGGTAACAGTACCTGTGAATAAGTGATCTTTGAATCATGCATACTGATGAGAGAATCAGCCAAATTGTGGGCCTCATCAATAATTACAATACTATTCTTTAAAACAAGGCCGAGAGATTCACGAGATGATTTTGATAGAAGAGATTGATACGGTAGGACAATAAGATCAGCAGCCTGGACCATGCTTCGGGAGCCATAGTATGGACATGTTCCCACACTTCTTCCAAGGTGAACAAGATCTTCAATGTCTAAGGCTCCTCTTTGAGAAATCTGAGCCCTAAAGTTCTTTTGTAGTTTTGGTTTTCTAAGCATTGGACACCCAGAAGAAGCCTTGGTCCGGTAAATTTTTCCTGCAGCACCTAACTTCTGTAAATACATGTAACCATAAGTTTATAGAGAACCAAAAAATTTCAAATTCAAAGACAAAAGGAGATGTTAACATTGTTCTTTAAAAATGGAAGAGAGATGCATGTGCCAATATGCAATATGGTGTCAAACGATTCAATAAAATATAGAGCAGAGAAGTGATTGCAAAAGATTAAAAATGGAGACTCAAATCTGAGAACAAGTTGAAGGAAATATGAATCCAATTATAACTATTTAACAAGGAACCCTAAGAATAAGTTTGCATCTCATACTAACAAAAAGACACATTTTTCAAAAGATAAATGGTAAAAAATAAGTAACTTTCTTTCTAGTTTCTAGTTTACAATTATAAAAAAGAAATAGTGATAAACTATAGTTAATTTAATCAAATATCCTTACTAATAAGAATGTGGCCAAAATACACATATGAATCTCGGAAGAAACAAGAAAGTATCTCTTAATTTCCACATACATGCAGATACTTAATTTTATAGTTATCGATACTGCTGGATTAGGGAGTGTTCTGGAATCAGGCAATGTTTTTTGAAAGTGTTGTTTTTGGAAGGTATTCTACTAGTCTTGAGCAATTATAACATTACAGTCCTGTGTTACAAGAACATGAGGGAAAACCTAGGGTTGCTAAGCATGACAATTTCCGGTAGAGATCTTCGTAATCTCAAGTTTGATATATTTCAGTTAGTTGCAAAAATTTTATCAGACTGGTTCTACAACAACTTCCAATCTACAGCTGACGCTAGAAAATCTCATACCTTAGCTTTTGATGTCTCACTAGTC
>JBBMEG010000002.1:5094586-5114091 GCA_037832605.1 Cyclanthera cordifolia
CTTCCTCACTATTGGCCTTGGCTCAATTGCCAGTTTCTTGGTATTTTCTTTTTCTTTTTCTTTTTCTTTTTTAATTACTATGATTTTATTATTGATCCGATGCTACTTGTTTATTAATTAATTTCTCTCTTTGCATCAGTTTCCACCATTCAAAACTAGAGAAATTATGAGTTGTCATTAGCTTCATTAATTAATATTCGATTTATTTATGTTGGGTTCATTACTTTAGGATTTATTGAGAAATTAGTATGTTTGGATTCAGATTTTAAGAGTATTTTGAATTATGGTTTATTTTGAGTATTTACCAGTAATGATTGCAGTAAAATTTTTGTTTTGGTGTAGTTTTTAAAAGTATTTAAAATAAGTATTTAAAACGAGTATTATTTGAATAGTTAGAAGTAATGATTGCACCCAAAAGGTTGTTTGAATGTAGTTTTTTTAGAGTATTTATAATGAAAATTTATATTCAGCATTTAGAAGTAATGATTATCATCAAAAGTTTGTTTGGATGTAATTTTTAAGAGTGTTTAAAATTAGTATTTAGAATAAGAATTTATGCCGATTATTTATAAATAATTATTGTAATTAAAAGCTCGTTTGGATATAGTTTTTTTTAGAACTATTTAAACCCGTTCTTATGAAAAAAAAAGATTTTCGATAGTCTAAATCTCGACAATTATTCTTGATCTTATTCTCCAATGTATCGATAGTGGTCCAAACACCCCTTATTTATTTTTTATTTTTTTTTATTAGGAAGATCTTCCCTGTGATATATAATTTTTTACTTGTTTGAAAAGTCTATTTCTCACTCATTTTTTTTTCACCTTTTGTCTAATAAAGGTGTCAGTGATTGAGATGCGATAATACTTTACTGTTTATTTCTTTTTTTTTTAATTAAAAAAAAGACAGTTATTATTATTATTTTTATTGTTATTATTGTTGTTCATGTGGGTCTTGCTTAAAACTTGCACATGTCAGTTTCTTTTTGTTTTTTTTCCTTTTTTTTCTTTGAAAAATAATTTCTCTCTTACCCATGTTTGAGTTTTAGTATTATTATTTTTTTATTTCAAATTAAATATTTATTAATTTTTTTTTAAAAATTGTTAAATTTTTTTGTTATTATCATTACTTTTAAATATTAAAAATAAATTTTCATTTTAATTTTAAATATTCTTAAAAATTATATTCAAATAAATTTTTAAGTGTAATCATTATTTCTATAATTCTAAAAATTAACTCCAAATAATTTTTTGACTACGGTCGTTATTGATTATGACTCGTAAATATTCAAAATAAATCATAATCTTAAGTATTAATTTTAAATATTTTTAAAAAATATATCTAAATTTTTTTTTACCTGCCTTCATTATTACTAAATATCAAAATAAATTTTTATTTTAAATATTAATTCTAAATATTAATCTCAATCCAATTTTTTTTGATTGACATTATTAATTTAATATTTGTTTGAATGGACTGTTTTGCAAATGAGAGATATTGATTATAATAATGGGTTTCGAGTGATTTTAAAAAACTTGGTTAAGATAAAATTTTATTTATATTAAATTTTTTTATTTATTTATATTAGAAGTACTCGTTTGTTTGGCAAAATGTATATTGTATACCTTTTATAAATAGATAGCTAATTTTTCATCTATATAATTCACAAAGAAAATGTTTGGCTATGACAGAAAATAAAAATGAAATAAATTGATAAATGAACGAAAGTATGAGTAAATTAATAATTAATTAAATCTAACTAAAAAAAATGTAGAAATTAATCTCTTCGATATCTTCGTATTCCTTCCCACCACATCAATTATGTATAAGCGATGTTTAGATTGAGATTTTAATTCTAAGAATGAAAATTTAGTTTGAATACTATTTAGAAATAATAATTACCGTTAAAAACTTATTTGTATTTAGTTTTTAAGATTTTTTAAAATGATGATTTATTTTAAGTATGTATAAGTAATGATTAGTAATTGTAATAAAAATATTGTATTAATGTAAAATTAAAAAAATATTTAGAATGTGAATTTGTTTTAAGTATTTAGATATAATGACTACAGTCAAAAGTTTGTTTGAATATAGTTTTTAAGAGTATTTAAAAATAATATTTTGAATATGATTTATTTTGAATATTTAGAAATAATAATTGCAATCAAAAACTCATTTGAATGTAATGTTTTTAAGAGTATTCACTAAACACTAATTTGAAATACTATTTAAAAAACTAATACCAAACATCCCTGATGATTGCAAACAACAATCACAAACCATTAGGGCATGTTTGGTGCATGAATTATGATTAAGCTAGTCGGTGTTAAGTTAAGTTGAGTGTTAAATTAATCCAGGATTAAGTTAATCTGTATTTGGTGGAAGGGGTTAAGTTAAAAAGTTAAGCTGAATGTTGTTTGTTGCAAGGATTAAGTTAAAGTGTGTTTGATGGAGGGAAATAGTTTTTTTTATTTATCATTTTACATACATTTTAATTAAATGATAAATGACAAAATAAATTTTACTAACATCAATTTTTTGACATGGGACATAAATTTTATAATAAATTATGAATACTCTAAGTTTTTTATGCTATTAATATAAAATGTCCATTATTTTGTTCATTTGTTTGTTTAAATTGGTGAAACTGATTAAAAAAAATGCAAGTTTTAGATTGGAAATTATAGAATTTTGAAGTTAGATTGGTTTTTTTTTTTTTTTTTTTGTTAATTGTGAATTATATTTAGAATTGGTAAATCACAACAAATTTGCATAAGTTTAAATATAAAAAATAGATGTAGTATAGCGTAATTGTGAATTTGACTATTTAATTTTGTAATTGAACTAAAATATTTCAATAAATTTGTAAATAAAAATATACATGATTTAAAATAAAAAGTTTATAACTAACCTTAAGTTAATTGGTGTTATTGACATACGTCGTCGTTTTTGTCTTCTGCAGGGCATGTTCCTTCTCTGGATAACGGCGATGGTGCCGGCGACAAAACCAGCCGCCTGCAACCCGTTCCACCCGGAGACCTGCCGGTCACCGACGGCGGCGCAAATGACCTTGCTCCTCTCCGCGTTCAGCCTAATGTCGATCGGAGCCGGCGGCGTCCGGCCGTGCACGATGGCCTTCGGTGCCGACCAAATCGACCGGCGGGACAATCCGAACAACAAGAGAAACCTGGAGAGATTCTTCGGATGGTACTACGCATCCGCTTCGTTTTCAGTTCTGATCGCGTTGACCGGAATTGTGTACATTCAAGATCACGTCGGTTGGAAAGTCGGATTCGGTGTTCCGGCGAGTCTAACGCTCGTCGCCGCCGTTCTGTTCTTTGCGGCCTCGTCGATTTATGTGAAACAGAAGACCACGAAGAGCTTGCTTACTAGCTTTGCTCAGGTGGTTGCGGCGGCGTTTAAGAATCGTAAAATGGTCATTCCGGCGACGGCGACGGCGACGGCGGCGAATAAATGGTTTCATCATAAGGATTCTTGTTTCAATCCGCCGTCTAATAAGCTCAGGTAATTTTCGTGTTTAAAAAAACAATTGGAAGCGAGTAATTTCAACTATTTTATTTTAAATTTTGTGATTGAAATTGATTTTTGTACATCAATCCCTTGAAATAGTTTTTCTTTTTTAATTTATTAAATTATTCAAGGCTATCGTTTTTATAGTTTATAATATTCGATTGTCATTAATTTTAAAAACATTATTATATTTATAATGTGAGATTTTAACCTCCTATAATACATTAATTCTTGAACAACTTTTTTATTTTAAAAATTATAAAATCTGAACTATTATTTTTATAATCATTAATTGTAATTACTTATTGTAATTGTAATTAATAAATCAATAATTATAATTAATAATTCATTTGAATGTAAATTTTGTAAAAACGTAACAAAAAAAGAAGGGTTAGAAATAGTTTTTTTGAATAGTTGTAATAACTGATTTGAAAACGTGAGTTTTCATTTATAGGGTTCGTCCACGAAAACAAAAATCAAAACACCCATAATTTATTAAAAATAATTTGATTAATTAATTTTTTTTTTTTAATTTATAATCAAAGTATATGTTTCCACCCGTTGAGACTATTTGTACTGAGCTTTTATGAAACTATTAAAAATGAATTTTTATAATTTGTATTTAAAAGTTTCATTTACCACAAATCTAATCGATGTTAATGTATCATTAGTATCAGCTGAACTATATTCGTTTTTGACATTAAAAATTTCATTCAAACGAACAATTCTTAACCTTTCTCGTTCAAAATTACTTTAACTTTCTAATAATCAAAATAATTCATTCTATAGGTATTCATCCAAACCTCTAATTAAGTTAGTTATGGTTAATTAAGTGCATTGATGTTATACTAATTGGGATTTTGGATGTGTTTTTCAGGTTTTTGAACAAAGCCTGCGTAGTGAAGAATTCAGAGCAAGACATAGCCGCAGACGGCAGAGCTACAAATCCATGGCGTCTATGCACAGTGGAGCAAGTGGAAGAACTCAAAACCCTGATCAAAGTGATTCCGATCTGGTCCACCGGCGTAATGATGTCGATCACCATCAGCCAAAGCTCTTTCCCTTTTCTCCAAGCCAGTTCCATGGATCGTCACCTCACTTCATCTTTCCAGATTCCGGCCGGCTCCTTCGGCACCTTCGTCATCATCACCATCGTCATTTGGGTCATCCTCTACGATCGCGCCATTCTTCCTCTCGCTTCCAAGATCCGTGGCAAACCAGTCCACTTCGGAGTCAAATCTCGGATGGGAGCCGGTTTGGTTGTCTCCGCATTATCCATGGCGACCTCTGCCATCGTAGAGAATATACGCCGCCGTAAAGCGATCGGGCAGGGTATCATCGATGATCCAAACGCCATCGTCAATATGTCGGCTCTCTGGCTCGTTCCACAGTATTGCTTGAGTGGATTGGCCGAAGCCCTAAATGCGATAGGTCAAACGGAGTTTTACTATTCTGAATTCCCCAAGTCGATGTCCAGCTTTGCTTCTGCGCTGTTCGGATTGGGAATGGCGGTGGCGAATTTGTTGGCTAGTGCGATTATAAGCACTGTGGATCATGTTACTTCGAAAGGGGGAAATGAGAGCTGGGTTTCGAAGAACATTAATAGAGGGCATTTCGAGAATTACTACTGGCTTCTTGCGATTCTTAGTTCGATCAATATCTTGTATTATGTATTTTGTAGCTGGCTTTATGGACCGAGTGTGGATCAGAAACGAACCGCCATGGATGATGGCAAAATCAGCTCCAATGAGGAGGAGTTTTCGATGTTGGAAGCTAGGGTTAAGGTAGAAGAAGGAGAGTTGCAGAAATCCAAGGAATTGCAACCTTGAATATGTCTTGTTTGTATATACGTTCTTTTTGTCGTTAGTGTAATATTTGTTTCTTCAAACCGCCAAAAAGGGGCTTAATCAAATATTATATATAATTATAAACTTGCTTTTGCATATATATTATATACTTCAATGCTCCTTTGAGTTTTCATTATAAAGAGTTATGTTCGAACCAACTTATACACATCTCAATTATTAGGCGACGGCTATTATTTACGTGGTTTACGATTCTTATAATGATTATAATCACCTGAAAAGTAATAAAAAGTAGGATTTATAAGACCCATTTGATCAACATCATTTCCTTTTAATGATCTCTCATTGACAAGATTAGGAAATGAATGGGGGATTAAGTAAAATTTGCATCTCACTCCAAAATCTAACTTGTTTCTGTCTATAGCTGCTTGACACTTCAGTATACTAGGAATTGTAAAACATTATTGAAGCTAATTAAGTACTGCTGGTGAATGTTTATGCCTCATTTTTAATCACCAATAGGTTCAGTAATTATGGTTGCTCTTCTGCCAGCTTTTTCTTCAACTCTTTCTTGTTCACCTGCAGGTCAAGAGAAATTTCAGCCTCAACCAGACAAAAAGGAAAAGACAGAAAACCAATTGTCTGTTGAAGATGCAACTTACCTTTCTCATGGCATTCCGAGGCAGCGACTCCTTCAACAATAACATGGTTGGTAACTGGAAAAAATACGTTGTTATGCTGCCTTAATAAGGTAATTTTCATATATATGACAGTTTTTAACAACTTAAAAACTCATATCTGGATGATTACCTTGTATGGAGCAAGCTTGTCTTTAGCCCATGTGCGGAGTTCGTTTAAGCTCATAGAAGGTTTGGACTGATCAGACGTCGTGGTTTTAGAGTTAGACTGAAGCACAATAATTGCACATACACGTTCTCCATAGTCTCTGTCTGGCAATCCCAACACACAACATTCTATGATAGACGGGTGCTGCATAAAGTGTTTTGGCCGTTGGTCATTTCATGTTCTTTATTCTTCCTTTTAGTGTAATGGGTGTGAGAAGTTGTCTTTGACTTTTCTAAGGAGAAAGAATAGTAGGGCAATGGTATTACCTGCAAAATCACTGATTCAATCTCTAATGCCGATAACTTAAGTTTCCCGACTTTTATGATATCCACGTTCATACCTAAAACATCAGCCATAGAAAAAGAAAAAAAAAAGTTACATGCACTTCAAAACAGTTTTCAGATTATCAAGAAGATGAAAGTGTGAAGTTAATAGCCGTGAGATCGACATATGATAAAGAAAGGTAGCATAACACCGAACTCAGAGGGGTTTGATAAATTGTGTTACTACACATATCTGACTAGAGCATGCAGCTCAGAATGTTAACAACTTTTAGCTGTCAGATGCAACTTCCGTACACCTAAAGGACGAGCACTGATGTGTTGAAAATTAAACATGTTATTAGAAAGTAAGTTATGAAAAAAATCTTATGAGTTAAGAAAATAAATGTTAAGTTTTTTATTTTAATCTGAGAGAGTTATAGGTTCTTTCTTGAAGAAAGCAGCCCGAGTTAAATACATACTATTCTTGTATAAGCATAAACACTTGTATTTAATGGTAACTTACGTCCTAGTATGATGTAGTAACCATCTTCATCCAGTCTAGCAGCGTCTCCAGTCTTGAAGAAACCATCATCAGTAAATGCTTCTTTGGTAACCTATAGAATTAGATAGAAATCATAGGAACTTATTTGAATCAATCACAAATCCCTTTTTTTGTCTTTTAGTAAGGGTACAAGAGAAGACTTTAAGCTGTAACTGAAGTTTTCAAAATAATTGAACTTTATCAGTTGTGGTGTCACTATTAGTTCATTCTATAACTTAGCATGTAAGTGTCATTCAGAATATATTTAAATTCTTGACTGTAAAACACTTGAATCAACATGACATATTCAAATTACATTTCTGTCAGGTTCTTCTTACCTTGGGAAGCTTCCAATATTCTTTAAACATTGAAGGACTTTTAATACATAGCTCACCCTCTAAGTTTGAATGATATCTACTGCCATCCTCTGCGATAATCTTGGCCTAACACATGTAGAGTAAAGAATATAAAAGAAAGTTTAAAGTTTGAGAAAGAGCAGTATACATCATTCAATGGTCAGTAGATCTTTCACTATACTATGACTTTACAAGGATGATAGGAAGTTCAACACTAATTTTACTGCCTTGTTATCAGAGGCAGGGACAGGACTTTATAAATGCACAAGTTAACTGTTGGAGATTGTTGAAGATACTCACCTTGTGGCCATTTGTCCCACATTGGAAAGATGAGGATTCTTCAACACATATATTAGATAATGTGGGCTACTCCTCTCCTAGCCAATTGGTTTTGAGATGGATGCCCACACTTTCTAATATTAACCAACACATTAACTTAGGCTCTTTGTTTATTGATGAAATGTTGTGAATCGACTATGTTGTGCTACAAATGGCTCAGTATTTGGGTTGATTGCATTTTATATTTTTGTAATTATGCTTTATTGTTTGGGCCTATGATGTATTAGGGTTTTAAGAGAGGTTCACTATGTATACTCATTTCGAAACTCTTATCTTCTTCACCTACATTCTGTATTCTTCACGATCTCCTAAATAAGACGTTTCTCCCTCTATCTGTCGGATAGCTAACACAATGTCAATAAACTACGTAATTCTATATATTTTATTACTGGTTCTCTAATATTGTCGTTTACTATATCTGTCATAACATTAATTAATTTAGCAGTGCGCAATTCAGCTATTCGTGTGTTTTTATGTACTAACCTCCACGCCAGGGAAGGGCTTGCCAACAGTTCCAATCTTCCTCGGACCATTCAAAGGATTTGAAATTGCCACGACAAACTAGCACACAAAGAGAATGATATTTTAGTGCTTTTCATATCAACAAAGAGTAAAATGGTATCATATATAGTGGATGCAATCTTGACAAAACCTTCTACCAAATTTACTTACTTCAGTCATGCCATGTCGTTCCAAGAGCTGTTGTCCAGTTACCTCATTCCATTGTTTCATGATTGGAGCAGGGAGTGCAGAAGAGCCACACATCTAAAGAAGATGGACTAAATTTTAAGGCAAAACAGGAAACTTCTGCGGTAGGATACAGTTAAAAAGATCAAATAATATACTATTGTGGGACTTCTTTTTAGTTCTAATTCATGTTCTCTTGTCATAAGCATATACTTTATATGTTAGTTCAGCTATGCTCTCGTTGGTACCAAAATTTCGTTGAAACAATGATATTTAACACTTTTCTGATAAGGTTACCTTTGCAGGGTCTTGGAATTCATTGAAGTGTTCCATAGCAAGTGGTATTTTTTCAACAAGGATAAGATTCATCTTAGCTCTCTTCATATACTTGTTTTAGTTTAATGCTTTCTCTATCTTTTATGGGCTTTTTCTCTCTTCTTATTTCTTTATGAAGGCATCTTATGTACTTCATATCGATAGGTCTTTTGTGACCGTTTCATTCGTAATGAAAAGTTTTTTTTTTCTTATAAAAGAAGCGATAATCAACACACAAGCACGCATTCACATACCATAAGGCGCAAATGTCTTGCAGCAGAGGCAGAAGCAACTTGTAGGTCTGGTTCCATTGCTTGGTAACCTTGTAATAATTTAGCATACATGGTTGGAACCTATATATTCACAGATATTTGAGTGTTCAGTTTCATGGCTTTTGTATTTGACATGCTTTAGCATGAAATATATATGCTGTATAATGTATTACAAGAAAAAAGATGTGCGTACTCGACATATTGACGATGCTTACCCCGGTAAAAACTGTTATAGCATCACCAGACTTGGAACTGTTTGATGGATATGATTCCCTCCACCTTCTCCAGATATCACTGGCACTAAATTTTGGCATAAACTCAACCTTGACATGAAACATAAACAAAGTCAAGCTCACTTTCAACATAAACAACAGCAAGAATCTCGATAAAGTTCGAAAAGGTTAAATTACCGTGGAACCCGCATAGAAAGGGGCTAACAAGCAATTGAACAGCCCATGAGCATGTATATTACTAGTTAAAATCAACAACTTTAACACCCTGTTTCATGTTGCAGAATTATGACAGCAAAATTGATACTACAACAAGCGTAACAAAATTCAAGGATATGATGCAAGGGAAGACAATGCAGAAATCTGTCAGCTGATGTATATTCCCAATTTTCGGACAAGGTCTGAACCTGACATTAGGCCAAAGAATCCAAAAGGATTAATATCAATAATGACTGTTGGACTTCACATATACAGTTTGTTATTACTCTAATATCCTTGATTACATTCAGGCTATCAACCATACCTGTGCAGTGATGCTTTTATGCGTGTGAACGACACCTTTCGGTTTACCAGTCGTGCCACTAGTATATATTATCAGTGCAGGATCATCACCTACACATTCGAAATAAGAAATAAAAGACATGGTTTGATTGGTACAATGCATAACTCTAGTAAAGTTATTCGATTATCTTACTCGAATTCTCTACTGTTCTCTTGAAAACTCTCTCTGCCTTTTCTGCATCTACTTCAATATTGAATGATTTATCATGAGAATTTATATGAGGAACAGGTGGAATGAGAGAAAACTTTGCAGGTGTTTTAGCAGCAATCCTTTGCATAAATTCAGCATGATCTTCAGTACTCAGTATCATGGAGACTTCCTATAGTAAGGTATGCCATTTAATACTTCGTACAACTTTAGTGATCAATGCTAACATATGTTCTTGATTCAAGAGACACAAAAAATAAGAAATGTAGTGGAAACTTCTGAATTACAGATGGATTATAGGTTGACACAATCAACAAAGTGCAAAATTAGAGAGAATAGATTGCAAGTAAAAAGTAGGATGGTACAAAATAACCTGCAACCCGAGCAATTTGGATTACCCAACCCAAACGGTAAGGATTTAGTTATAATTTTCTTTCAATTTACTTATAATTTTCTTTGGGTTGAGTTACAATTTTATAAGTTTTTTTGAGTTGGATCTGTTATCGAGTTGGTCAAATTTTGGCTCGGTTCTATCCAATCCAATCCAAATTAAAAATACTTTATATACACACACACGCACGCGCATGCGCGTGTAAGATTAATTAACATGAGTATGACTGTCGATTTAAATTCAAGCTTAGTATTATGCAATTTTTCTTAATATTATTTTTTGTTTATTTCTTAATTTATTTATCATATAGATTTATGGATCATGAATTGAATCTTAAAGGGTAAAGAGGAGATAAACATAATCCAATAACTCAATCCAACCCAACATAAAATGAGTTAGGTTTTGATTTGCTCTAATAGATAAGATTAGATGAGTTGATGACTTGATCAACCTAAAAAATTTAAGTTTCTATCCAGAAAATTCTCCTTAACCCATCCTAACTCGAGTCATGTACACGTACTTAAGCCAGACACCAAAATTTAGAAGCAAAAAAAGAAAAGAAAAAAAAGAGAAGGTTATGTGAGGGTAGGTAAGAGCAAACCGAGTCATTCAAGACGTGCAAAAGCTCAGCCTCTGGATAGCTGAGTGCAAGTGGAACAACAACACCTCCACTAAACCATGTCCCCAAGACTGCAGCAAGAAATTCAGCTGAGGGTTTTGCAACAATTCCAATTTTAGCCCCACCAAGGTCCACGTGTTCCTTCACATTATTCAATAAAGATTTAGTTGTGTGACTCAAAAAACCCGAAAAGCTATAGACTTCGGGGTGTATGACAGTAGATTTGGAAAGAGTCTTTCAAATTAGTATTTACTAAGTACTCTTAAAAAAATTATATTCAATTGAGTTTTTGACTGCAATCATTACATTTAATTACTCAAAATAAATCTTCATTGTAAATAATAATGTATGAATTATGTTTTTTTTTTCTTCAATTAATTATTTATCTCACACCCTGATCATTAAACACAAAAATAATCAACTTTTATGTATTTTATTCACCAACAATTACGAATGACAAACTATTTTTTAGATTCTTTTAAACATTAGGGACTAAATTTTAATTTTTCAAACCATAGAGACTAAATTGTAGATTTTACCAAACTATAGGAACTCAAGTCTAGATTTTGAAACCATAAGTACTAAATTCTAGCTTTCATCAAACCATAGGGACTTAATTTACAATTTACCCGTTTATTACTCTTAAAAATTACATCCAAACAAGTTTTTAACTGTAATCACTACTAACATTACTTCTAAATACTCAAAATAAATTTTCATTCTAAATACTAATTCTAAGTACTCTTAAAAATTATATTCAAACAAACTTTTGATTGTAATCATTACTGATAATTATTTTTCAATACTCAAAATAAATTCTCATTCTAAATACTAATTTTAAATGCTCTTAAAAATTACATTCAAACAAACTTTTGACTGCAATCATTACTTGTTAATACTCAAAATATATCTTTATTCTAAATACTAATTCTAAATAATCTTACGATGTCAATTCAAACATCTCTTAGACTTATAGTCACCTCTGGAAACAATGATTGATGTGATACAACCAGTTTATTAGTGACACTTTATTGGAACAAAAAAAGAACATTCTAACCATCATGGATTGATATAGTAAACTAAAGGTACTTGAAAAATTTATAGAGAATGAGTTTACTAAATGGTGGTCATCGACCTATGAATTTATTTTTGATTGGTTTCTTTAACTAAATATAGTAGAATCAGTGGTTGTTTTTTAGAGAGTAGTTTAGATACAAGTAAACTAATAGTTTAGACACTCACGAATATAAAACATCAATTCGAACATATGATTTCTACAATCTTTTGGCAACAATTTTGAAAGTACAAGCACTTTGATTTTGACATAGTATTCGTATCGAACACGTACCTGATACTGATACTTTCGGACACGTATTTGACACTCGAAATTTCTTGTCCTCTATTATTATTATTATTATTTCATTTTGGACACTTCACAGACACATTATTTAAGACTTATTTATTTCAAGAGTGATCAACGACATGACAGGGAGATAGTATTTGTGGGATTTTAATAGGCTTTTAAAGAATAGTGAGATTTTTTTTTTTTTTTTTTTTTTTTTTTTTTTTTTTTTTGGATTTAAATGACTTGTATAACTTATTTTGTGGATTAAATTCAATCGCTAGTTAAATTTTGACCTTCATCTTTATTTTAATTATTTTTTATAGTTGATAAAAAAGTCAAAATATTTTCGATATGATCTATATCATAAAAGTAATAATAAATAACGTTGTATGCATTTAAAAAAATGACGTTTATACGTGTCTGTTTGGTGTCATGTCCGTATTCGTGTGCGTGCTCCTTAAACAACAATCACCAAAGGTTCATACAAATATCCCAAGCAAAAAGCCACACTATCAAACTAAGAGTATTCAGTTTTCACTGTATAAAGAGCCAAAGTGGACATACTGTTGGTAGTTCACTGCTAATCAATAGATCAGATAGTTTCAATGCAGATGAGATCAGTTGTATGTAACCATGACTTTTCTCGTTAGCTCGAATAGCGACGTTCTCACGACACGTCGACCCGTGCTTAGCAGCTGATTTGACCGACTCCATGAAGGTATAAGAACAAGATACTGCAGAAACATGAGAAAGAAACAAGAACCAGAATAAGAACAGGTAAAACACAAAAATCAAAATGAGATTTCTATAGGGATCTTATTAAAACACCACTAAGTACACAATTCATAATTATGTTAAAGATATGATAGAGGTGAGAGGTCAATCTTTATTAAGATGATATTAAAATATTTTCCACCGTCTATTTACTTAGGAAGATGTTTGGGATGGTGGGAAAGAATGATAGAGGAAGGAAAGTGATCCTTCCCACCGTTTGAATCCGGAATTTGTACAATCATTTACTATGTTTTACTCTTACTTTTCTTATTTATCCTTTTCCTTTTCATTGTAGCCAAACATGCTCTTAATACTCTTAACATATCTATATTAAGGTCATATTAGTAAATAATAAGTTTATTAGGGAATTTGTTATAAACAAAGAAAGGGTGATTAGAGAACGGTACGCTCGTTGTCCTGTGAGAACTCATGAGAATGTTCAACATGGCTACCAAAAACTCACCTGAAAATAGTCGAGAACGTGGAAAACCGAGTTTAGGAATGCTCCTCCCGACATGAAAGGAAGCCAACCTCAACCGAGCGGCGGTCAAACGAGAAGGAACCGGTGAAAGATTACAACCACGCCTAAACATAGAGGTGGGATGATAAAACGTAGAAGAGTTCATGAAGAAAAAGTAGGTTTGTGAGAAAAAAAAAAGGACAAAAGGTAGAGTTGATAGCAGCTGCTTTTTATATACAATTTTAATCAATTGGAGGGGTGGCGCACTGGTCAAAGATTTTAAATTTTGAAGGTGCGTTCTCTCAAGATTTCAGATTCGAAACTTCACTCGTAACATTTGTTGAAATAATAATATTTATTATTTTATTAATTCTGATTTAACTTTAGTATTTTATTTAATCATGTAATCGTGTAATCATGCGACTTTCTCTCCCAAATACAACCTTTCGTTCGTGTTTTCATTCATTTGATATTTTTTGATGTCTAGCCTGTATACAGGCGTAAGCTTCGATTTTCCGTTTTCCAAGAAAAGATCCAATGAACTATCAGTATTTAAAGTTTTTTTTTACTAGTTTTTATATGATCACGTTTTGTTCTGTTTTATAGAATCTTTCTTTCGGATATTTCTAAATCATTCTTCTTTTGTATTTGTTAAGATTGTTATTATAAGCCTCTTTATTCTTATCCAATCAAAAGCAACATTATTATTATCTCCCTTTAACCTTACAACTTTTTTTTTTCTTTGTTCACGTTGTGTATTATTTTTATTTTATTAAGTTTGTATTAAAACTCGAACAGAGTATTCGTTATAAGATTTCGAAAGAGTATTTCAAATTAGTATTTACTGAATATTCATAAAAATATTACATTCAAACGAGTTTTTGACCTTTTTGACTATAATCATTATTTTTAAATACTCAAAATAAATTTTCAAAAATTAAAAAATTTGATCGTTACTTTTAAATACTTAAAATAAATCATCCTTCTAAGTACTAATTTTAAATACTCTTAAAAACTACATTCAAACAAGTTTTTTATTGCAATAAATTGATTCTAAACACTCAAAACAAATTATCATTCTAAATACTAATTTTAAACACTCTTAAAATCTCGATTCAAACGTCTCGAAAGATACATACTGAAATCCATAAGATAAGATGGAATCCAACCGAAATTTTCCTTCATGAAATTGGGATTTACTGCTACTGAAATCCGTAAGAAGGATAAGATGAAGAGAAGAGAAGTCATAGAGAATGATTAAAATACTATAAATATTTTTTATAGGTCTTTGGTTACATTTTCAAACACCATTTATTATAACTTCTCTTGTAATAACTTATATTCCATACACCATTTATCATAACACACCGTTTATTCTAACCCTCCGTTTATCATAATCCAAATCGGTGCTTCAAACGCACTCTAAGATTATGTTTGCTTTTAGTAGAAATACGGTTAGGACTCCAAAATCTGTCATGTCTACCATAAAAGAAACGCCGACGTGACAGTTAGCCGTTGGTTTATAGCCGTTAGCCTTATTTTCCGTATTTATTAGCTTTTGTGTTTTGGGGTAAGGATTATGCTTTTTATTATATTATGGAATTACCGCATGTGGTGATTAAGGGAGAGATTTCACCCTCTAAAATTGGTGAACAAGTGATGTACTATGGCTAAAGCCGAAGCTTAATATAATTTCTCTTTTGTGCTTCATTGATATCCTAACAAATATTACTCTTCAAGAATTACTCGTTTGTTTGTATTTGAACGTAAATAACAAATTTTAATCACTCATCAAACTTTTCATCAAATTTCACATCAAACTTATGACTTAGCATATTATTAAGATCAATCCTCAAACGAGTAGACAATTACCCAATTAATACTAACACCAAATACCAAACAAGTAGTTAATCTTTCTAACCATTGTTAACACAAATTTGATAAATTAACTACTTCAACTATAATTAATCTTTTCACTGCTCTCCCCTGTTATCTTTTCTACAAAAAACAAACACACATGAGAATGAAATGTTTACGGGGAATGAAAAAGCAGAGTTAATAATTAATGATGAGAATAATTAACTTGCATGGGTGATGATAACGATCATGAGAGACTTTTTAAGGGTATTGAGGTACAAAGATGCTTATGAAGTAATTATTATATATGTTTGGAGATGGGTGGAATAATTAAAAGGAAAATAAAAAATATAAAAATTTGGTTAAAGATAAACTGAATAATGATTATGAAAAAATAATTTTCGATAGTTCAAACATGAATAAGGGGAACTATTCTTTATTCTTGGATTTGATCCTATTGCCCAAACATCCCTTCATTTGTGAATTGTGATGTCATAAATCAATTGAGAGAAATCCTCCAAAACACAAACAAGGGTACAATGAGTATATGTCATAATTTTTACCTCTTGTGAAGAAATAGTTGGGTTTGAAGGCTTTTGTTTTATTTATTTATTTATTATTATTTTTTTGTTTTAGTTAAAAACAACCAATATATTAAACCAAAGGAAAGTTAGGTACAACAACCAAATCCTAACTAAGGATGGAAGACACCAATAAAGTGATATCAAAAAGCCAAAAACTAACTTCCCTAATTGAGATGATGAAAACTTGCTCGCTCGCTAGTAACCATTATCGGTTCGTTCGTTTCAAGATTCCACACTAAAATATGTGGAAGCTTTCTCGATTCATCGAGAATATGTTTTCTATCAACACGATGAAGCTATCTTTAACTTTCTTCACATATCCATTTTAGTTTAATGTTTTATGGGCTTTTCCTGTCTTATGTACTTTGTGTCTGTAAGTCATTTGTAATCACCTCATTCGTTAATAAACAATTGTTTTAAGTATTCAGCGTATTTAATTTGTCTATCATTACGAGCGTCAGTGATTTTATTCATAAACTTTTTGTTAAATCGTAATAACTAAATTAACTTTTATTTTTTTAATTATATAGACTAAATAAGTACTTTTTTCGAATTATAGATATTAATTTTAACTTTTAAAATCATAAAGAAATAGGTGTTTACCTGAATTGAGTTAAGAGAATTTTTTAGGCCAAATTAAATTTTCGGTTTGGTAAATCTACCAAGTCATCTAATCTTATATATTTGAACAACCAACCCATATAATTTTGGGTTGGGTGTATCGTGTTTTTGTTTTTAATTTGAATATATATTTCAAATTTTATGAAAATAAACAAAATAATTTTTATTAACAACTTAACTTCCATTTATATTATGACATGTACCATCTAAAGACTTCAAAATTATTTTATAGAATTTTGGAGAAAAGAAAGTCCAAAAATAATAATTAAATAAATAATATACAAATATAATTATGTTATAAGTAATAATAATAATAATAATAACAAACCTGATACATTAAGTTGATTCGGGTTTATTTGAGCACCTCTATAATAATAAATTATAACTTTACCAAATATATAATATTTTAATAAGAAATGAGTTTTTTTATTTTTTTATTTTTTTGTAAGAAATGATATTGTACTTAGAATGTGTTTAGAAAGAGATCTATCAAATATTAATACTAAACATAACCTTCAAAATTAGGGTATTCACTCACTAAACATAACCTTCAACATGAAAACTATAAAATGGACTGAATCCAATATGGGCCAAAGCCTTCAACATTAACTGGGCTGAAAATTTTCACTCTTTATTGGGCTGACCCAATAGTTCTCCTAAGGTTGACGAATCCGATATTGGGCCGGCCCATCAGTAATCTTCATTCTCAAGCTCAAACCCTAAATACTGTCACTCGGTCATATAAAAGCGCCATTTTCTTTTCTTCCATCTCCTTTAAGCCAAACTGCAAATAGAATTTCTTCAGATTAGGGTTTCTTCGTCCTGCATCAATGGTGATTTCTCTTCTCCTTTCTTCTTCTTCTTGATCTTTATTTATGCTGTGTCAAGTTAGATTCATAACTGTGTTAATGTCCGTTTGATCTACAGGGTAAGGGAACCGGCAGTTTTGGTAAGAGAAGGAACAAGACACATACGCTCTGTGTGCGGTGCGGCCGCCGCAGCTTCCATCTCCAGAAGAGTCGCTGTTCAGCTTGCGCTTTCCCTGCTGCTCGCAAGCGCACATGTAAGTTCATTCGATTGTTGATCACCATTTTTTGTACTTCCATTTCATTCCACTGTTTCTCAGCTTGTGTTTTTGTGTCGATTCCATGTATTGACGCATTTAATTTGTTGTAGTTAGGTGTTTAGTATTGATGTATTGAATCTGAAGAATGTTCTTTAGTCTGTGCGAATGTGAGTGTGATTCGTTCGTTAGGTGAAGTAACATGAAGGTCGAATTGATTTTTTATTGTTTTCGTTCGTCTTTGGATTTGGTTAGATAACTGGAGTGTGAAGGCGATTAGGAGAAAGACAACAGGAACTGGAAGGATGAGGTACATGCGCCATGTTCCGCGTAGATTCAAGAGCGGATTCAGAGAGGGTATGTTGTACTGTATTTTGTAGTTAATTTAAGAATTTGGATATTTGCTTCATCTGTACTGAATGGGGTTAATTGGCTTCAATTTCGTTGGGGTTTTGGCTTTAGGTACGCAAGCTGCACCCAGGATTAAGGGAGCTGCAGCATCGGCATAAGATTTTTGATGAAGCTCCACCTAATTTCAGTACCAACTTAAGTTTTCAGTAGGTTTTTTTTATTCAACTGAGGATCTTTCCCTATAATTTTGTTCTCTAGTTTTGCATTTTCATGATTCAGTTGAAAGTGGTTTAATTGAAACGAATTGTTTTGGAATATGGACAAATGATGAATCAGATTGCTCGTGTTTTTTTATTTTCCATCCTTTGAATCACTAGAAATATTTCTCAATCAAACCTTACCCTTGTATAGTATCAACTATCAGGCTCTCCATCCAGTGAGGGGCAGGGCATGTATGTCTGTCTAAAGTTGGACAAATTATGAATCTGGGTCCTGATCCATTGAGTCGGCTCGTAATTTCTCATTTTAGTGAAATCACAACTCTCAGCTTTTTTATTAATTAGTTAACCCTTGGGGCATGATTGGAGTAGTAGGAAGAGTGGTGGGAAGGGCTCTGTTCTAATCCCTTGGCCTGTAGAGTTGTCATTCCATCAATCACTAATTAGTAACTAAATGGCAACTTTACCAATTTCTTTTTCCTCAACATCTACGAAAGTTACCCTATTCCTAATCATTTTTGTATTGGAACTCACTTGATATATGAAGAATATCATTAGTCATTGAAAATTAGCTTTACGAGCATAATTGTTTGAGGAAATTGATCATTACCTTAATATGAGTTACTTAAAAGGAGGTCGAATGTTAGAACTTTATTCCTTCTCATCTTCGCCGTCTGCTCATTGCGCTTTTTTTTTTTTGTATTTTAGGCATTCTCTTGAATTTTTGTGTCCGTGTAATACAACTACTCAACTAAATTTTCCTTATTTTCCTTGTTCAAAACTATAAATTATTCACAGTTTGAACTCGGTGTTTTGATGACTAATTGTTGGAGTTATTTTCTATATTGAGAGTGTGTTTGAGCAAAAATGAATGAGAATGATTATGGGTGAGATGTTAATTAAGGGGAGACTGAGAAAATGATTGATTATGGAAGAAAAATTGTGTTTGTGGTTAATGGAAGGATTATGTGGAGAATGATTAATTTTGATTGTAGTTAATGGAAGGATTATGTGGAAAATGATTAATTGTGTTTGTGTGTAAAATAATGATAATGTGAAAAATTAAATAATGGAGAATGCAAAATTTTTTTGGTAAGATAAGAAAGTAATTAGGAGGAGAATAATACTTAAAGTGTGTAACTTTTTATAGCACATCTATGTGCGTATGCAGAATTCACTTGGTTCAGTAATTAGGCACATACAAAATAATTTGGTGAAGTGTAATTGAGGGAAATGATTCTTGGTGGTCAAATAAATATTCCTCTCCATTTTGAGAGTAATAATTTGTCATTGTTTTGAAATGAAGTGTTTCAATTTGAATGTAGATT
>JBBMEG010000002.1:5114191-5125725 GCA_037832605.1 Cyclanthera cordifolia
GTAAGGTTTTGATAGATTGTTTTGATGCGGGATTTGACCAACAACAAACGCAGCTTAAAACTGAAGACGAACCTTGTCATTTTCTTTTAGTCTAAACCTGCTTCACTTTTGCCGTCAGCCGGGACAATCCAAAGCATCTGAAGAACAGGCCATTCACGGGGGAAACTTGACATGTTAGCGATATTTGTTGAAGAAAAAGTGGTAAATGAAGAACTGAAACTTATTCCAATTGATAATTAAATTTTATGAGTGAAAAATTGTTACTAATTTCATAATTTAAAGGTAATAAGTGTATTTTCTGATTTTATTATTCACGAGTTTGATTCCAAAAATCGGTATTTGAAAACAGTTGTGCTTTCTATGTAAAGATCATAGTATTTGTACTAAAAAAAAAAAAAATTGTATACATGTAGCAAATAATAAGCACTAAGTTGGGAGAGGAAAGTCGAAAATATCTAAATGGGAAATAATAATGAAAAAAAAAACCCTTTTCACATGATGCCAATTGGCAATCACATCAAATGTATACAAATCTATACCTATACAAATACCACCACGATGAAAAAAATATTACTGTTGCAGAAAAGAATTGTGGGGGAGGGAGGATAGGCCATAAAAAAGGGGATAAATGCTGCAATTTCCAAACAGAGCACGCAATGACCTCTGAACTTTTAGAAACAAAACTGCAATCAGCAAGCAAAATCGAGAAACGGCGTGAGAGAATTTCCTTCCGTTCGTGCATGACACAACAATCTTTACTCTTGTATATCGAGTTCACCGAACTTTTCCTTCTGTTCGTGCAACTGTTTTACGACATTATCGAGCTCTGGAAACAAAGTTAACAGCAGCAGCTCTACGAGGTCCAGCGCCAATAGCTTCGTGCATACAGCTGACTGCAGTTTTGAATTTCACGAAGTTAAGAATAAATCGATTCGGTAAAGAAGAGAACCCTTGGCTCATGAGGGTGCAGAAATACCTGAAGGAAGTAATACAGATCACTGGCACATTGCTCGTATTCCTTTCGACCGACGAGCCCCACGATAGCAGATGGTGCATTAGCTTCGATATCAAATTGCATCATAAGTTGAAAAACCAAAATAGATGATAATGTGAAGCTAATTTAAGGGATAGTTGTTTCTGAGATGGGAAATAACACGTGTAAACATACTGATCATTAGGTCGTACACGAACTTTGCACGCCGATCATCTTCCTGTTGCTGCAGCTCCTCAAGGGATCGAGGAGATAGGATATCATTGGAGTTGTTGCCAGAATTTGATCTTTCAGGTGTTGGTGGCTGCTTTGGACGCTTGCTTATGAATACTCCATCAGGCCATAATATCTGTTTGATTAACATCGTCAATTATTCAGTTTTGTATCAGTTGAATTCAGTTTATTAATCCAATGAAGAAAATTTTCAAGACCATTCAAGACTTACATTTTCCCTCATCAACAATAAATAATTTTTTCTTGGACTGAAAAATCAATAAAAAGTAGTATTTTCTGTTATTGATTTCTTAAATATATATAAAAGGATGGCTTGAAACAAATTTCCTTACTATCTTCTTTATTCATTTTATCAATGAAGGTACTGTTTCCTAAAAAAAGCGCACCAAGGAGCAATGCCCTCTTCTAGAGCTTGAGGTGCAGACCTTTATTACTTAAAGGCACACTATAAAAAAAACACAAAAATATATGCATACATATCCAGAATAAATACACTTTCAAAGTTTGGACCAATAAATAATAGGTAAAACCATACATAACATTCAACTATTGAGTATTAACCTTCATTCTATGGAAAGAAATGAAGTTTTAATAAAAAATAATATATAAAACATGCTTAAAATTTATAACCTTTTGAATGATATGTTGTGAAGAATAACTTCCGAGCAATGATATGGATGAAGAACTCGAGAATGTGTGGCTAGAGAAGTGGGAGAATTGAGTTGTGGAAGAGAAAAAAAAAGTGGATGTTATCTTTTGGGAGTTGAAAATATAAGTTATTTAAGGTATATGAATGCCTTGAATAAGGTATCTCGTGTTCCAAATGACCTTACGCACCACGTGGGCCTTACGAAAGATGTGCCTCAACATGCACCTTCTTATCTGCGC
Source organism: Cyclanthera cordifolia (assembly GCA_037832605.1). NCBI lineage: Eukaryota > Viridiplantae > Streptophyta > Magnoliopsida > Cucurbitales > Cucurbitaceae > Cyclanthera > Cyclanthera cordifolia. The sequence continues at coordinate 5,116,305 of JBBMEG010000002.1, forward strand.
CTCACCTAATTGAATCGAGATGGCATAGGTGCACGACGAGTACCTTTTAAAAGGTTGGACCCACCAAATCGACTTAGTGGTTGAGGGCCTAGGGAAACCACAAAGTTACAAAATTAATCTATGATGTCCACCCACCTTAATTTACTACTGATTTTCTTGACAGTCAAATATCGTAAGGACGGGAGGTTTGTTTTGCGATGATAAATGAGGTTCGCGTAAGCTAGTTTGAACACTTACAAATATGAAAAGAAAAAAAAAATCTCACCTTATTCCTTCATTGGTAAAGCAAAGAGTAGACAGATGTTCACATTTTTTTTTCCTTTTAGAATGTGTTTTGTTGTATATGATTTGAGGACAGAAATGAAGATCAAGTGAGGTACCTGCTCAAGACGAGAGATAGCAGAAGCCATGGAAGATCCCTTGCGAAAACGCTGAATTTTCTTAATCAACCAATCCTCAAGAGCATCCCCCATTCCAAGCTGCAGCACTTGTTTTGCCACCCAGAATGCGTTTCTCCTGTAATTCTCAACAGTACAACACACACTCCACTCTCAACCAAACAACTACTAATTTACTAAAGAAAAATAAAATAAAATACAATCAATGAATGAATGAATAAAAAATGTTCATAATCCAGCACCTGATCCAACCCCCGTCTTGTAGCTGGAATATCACATCCACCAAGTCAAATATCGGCAGTGTTAAATTTGGCGGCACCCACTGCAATAGTTCCACAACAGACGCCAGATGTTACCTCCCTCAATGAAACAAAGAGCTTGACTATATAACTTATTCCTCAACCTAAGATTTCAGTTTCATTTACTAACTTCTAAACAAAATTCAATCTCTATTGTAGCTTTACCGTTTGGAAATAGGGTAAAATTCCATATGGAATTTAGTCCATATAGTTTTGAAAAATTAGAGTCAAATCTCTAGGAGGTGTTTGTTTGCAAAATTATGGAGTGATTAATTTGAATGATCAGAAATGAGGAGTTATTTTGAATGATTGTAAAGAAGAAATTGTTGTAATAGCTCGTTTGGATGAAGTTTTTATTAAGTGATTATAAAAATTCGTTTTTAATAACTTCATAAACCCTCAAACAAACATCACCTATTGTTTTAGAAAGCTTATAGTTCAGTCCTTATGTTTTTTAAAAGCTAGAGTTTAATCCCTATGGTCCAATGAAACTTGATAAAGAATCATTTCCGTTAATGCCTAATCATCAAGATGTTTTAGTTGATTGTGTGTATTAATTAAAAAAAATGAGCTGATTGTGTGAGTTCAATCCCAAATCTATAAAGAAACTTCATTATGACTAAATTCTAACTTTTTCTCAAAGCATTGAGACTAAATTCTAGGTTTTACACTAAATTTTAATTTTTCTCAAACCATAGAGATTGAATTCTCCAACTCTATTGGTTAGCTGATTGAAGTAAAGGCTTTTCTTCAAAAAAATAAAAACAAAAATCACAAGGACTAAATGTCTAACTAAATTTATAATTTAGTCTTGGAAATAAAATATGATATGTGAATATAAACATATAACATGACGATATTCTTCACTTTTTTCATTTCAAGTCAAATAAGTCATGTGAAATATCAGCAAAGGATCCTACTATCAATAAAAAATTGTATAGCTGAAAGGAAGCTCGAAAACAATAAAGGAAATTCAGGATTACCTCAGTAGGCAACATTGGATCATTGGCAGCATCAAGAAGTAAATCAGAAGCTTCTCCAGACCTTTCCGTCTCGTTTTGGCTCTCGGTTTTACCAGAGTTTCTATTAGACAATGCTTCCTTCTCCTTCTGATTCTCAGTTTTTCCAAAGTTTCTATCAGACAACCTACTTTTCTCCAAACTAGCATCTGAACCAGTATCATAATCGTGAAAAATTATTAACAAGCTTCCCAAAATCTTGTTTTTATTGGAGAAAGAGACATGCCTTTTGTGTTCAATTTCATGCCATTTGCTTGAACTTTAGTCTTCACCTGCAATTTAGGGTCCAAGCTTTCAGCAATCGCATGGTCTCTCCTCAGAGGTAATAAACCCGACATAGGGCTGTTCAGATTTGAAACACTTCGATTGTCTTCATGGGCTTTATCAGCTTGATCAACTGCAACATTTTCCAGGAAATATGATATAATAGACTAACACAAAAAAGTGTACATAGATTAGTCAGAGTAAATTATCCTAGTTCAACATGATCTACCTGACAAAGTTTCGATGATGGAAAAGGAATTCAAGAATATGTATGTCTGTAACATATAAACACATTACGTAAATTAAACATCCTTGACAAGATATTTCAATTCACAAGGTTGCTACCCGGCAGGGAAGTAACGATCTAACCTGGGAATCAACACTGAGAAAGTCCCAAACTTCAATAGATCCTGAAATTTTTGGGAGCTGTATAAGCCTCTGAAAAGCAACAGAAAAAAAATTGGTCAAAAGCATTAAAAAAGAACTTAACTAAAAATCGCAGTATAAAAAAAAGACTACCAAAAAATAACGGAAAAACAAATTCTCAGAAGGCATACTGAGAGCTGAAAGCTGAAACATACATTAGCAAAAGTACCACAATCTCAAGAACAAAAATGTAACACAAAAGAAAATGGATAAACCCACTTGAAAAATCAAGTAACTTTCAAGCAGGAAAAAGAGTGTCGAGTTAGACTTCAGACAATAATGATGAAACAGAAAATCAAGTTCGGACGAGGACCTTTAAATATTTATCAAGTAGTGTACATCGTTCCTGAATAACTGAAAAATCTAATCCTGTGGAAAGGAAATGTTTTGGCGGCAAATGTAAATTGTACTCTGCAAACTCTTTCAGGCGTCGATGTAACTCCTCAAAGTGGCTGAACCTGCAATAATAGGAAAGACGTGTGCATGCAAGAGGTTGGAAATTAATTAATGCACTAATGAAAAACAAACTCAGAAAATGTGTAGTAAGAACCTTCTCTTGATGGACCAGCTATTATTATTATTTACGTCTGTAACCGATATGGAATATACAGCAAATGTTCTAGAACCACTCTTTACTATATTTGCACCCATCACCTGTATAAAAAATAAACTTGCAGCCATATCATCATTTATGACTAAGAAATTACAAAATGTTCAAAATATAAACTGTTAAGATTTATTAAAAAAATACCTCACATTTCAGCCTAAAGAACGAATCCACCATCTGAGAACTTGGAGTGTAATCTATTGGAAGAATATGGGAAATTGAAGGAATAGATGAAGAAGCCGTTGCTCCACTGTGAATTCTTACCGAACTCTCCATATCAGAATCGTCATTAGAGTCTTCTTCATTTACAGGCCCTAGTGGAGAATTTAGTATATCCTGCCCATCACCAGATATAAAGCTTGTTCTCTCTACCTCCTGCCAAACAGGCGAGTTCTCACTGTTATGACGGCATCTTTTCCTTCCAGACTGATTCCTGGATAACCTATTATTGTGATCTTTCCCTCTACCACCAGTCTTCTTAACTCTAGAACCATCTGAACTCTCAAGCGGGTGATGAATGTGAGAAATTCCGAGATTTCTATTGTTTCTAGAATTCCAAACTTTGGTTCCAGGAGAGTCAAGGCCTGTAACATTGCTTGTTTCCTCATCTTCAGAAGTATTTCCATCCGAGTCAAGATCATTCAGGTGCATGACATCACGATCATTATCTTGATAATGCAACATGGTATTGTCATTTAATACGTTTGAATTATTTCGACACGATGTGCCATCAACTATAAGTGGGTCAGTACAGCCCAAGTGAACGGCATTGTTCTTAGAGCAATTATGCTTGCCCACATTTTCTCTATAAGTTGTTTTAGGTATATTCTCACGATTCACTGAAACTGAAACAGGCTTCCCTTGGAAGGGGCCTTGTTGGACATTCTTGTTTAATTGATTCTCTTCTTCTTTCCTTTGGTAGTTTTTCCCTTTTGCCCACATGTTTTCAAAATGCTCGGGAGCTAGAGTCTTGATCTTTCCACGAGAAAACTGATCCAATTTTTCACCATATTCTCCAGAGCTATGTTCATGTATAGTGCTTTCGTCAACCTTTTGGGGTGTCGTAGGCACTGATTTCCAGGACCGGGAAGATCGAGTATCAATTGAGAGAAGTGGGTCTTTTGAAAAACTAGGTTTTGAGTTAAATTTTGCAGTAGTGGTGGACTGTGCATTTTTCATTTGCACAAGCTCAACACCAGCCATAGAAGGATCAAGGAACTTGGAAACATCATCAGAGGAAACACTTGGAGATCCATCTGGTTTGGACCCTAGATTTCCATGCAGAGATTCAACTGTCTTAGGCTTTTTCATATTTATGACTAGGGATTCTAATCGTTCATTAATAAACCTGTCATCAAGAAGTTTGGAAACATATTAAGCCATCAAACAAGAAATACATCTTAACATAACCAAGCAAAATCAATTGGTTAATACCTTGGGCTGGCTAAATTTAAAACTGGCCGCATTACTGCAGAAGCAAGAAGCTCCCTTGCAGTATAACGAAAGTATAAGCACTGAAGATCCTCATGCTTGAATGTTAATAAAATGAGACCATCCATAACATGCTGCAAGACCTGTGAATGGGTAAGGAAAAGAAATCAGTAGCTATGGAATAAAAACGCAATGTAAGGTACTTCACCCTTTGAAGCAAAAGTCATTGAATTATCATTTATGGTCAAATATAGAGTTGATACCTTATGTTGAGCTTCAGAAGAAAATAAAGCAGGGTGCAACCTGTTCTCCATGGCCAGGAGCCGTCTGATTTCTGTATCTAATTGTTCAATTGTAATGGTTCCCAATTGTCGCTTCTCAATTTTTCCTTTAGTCGAACGGAAATTTTCCAAATGTGTGCAGATCAGATTAATAAGATCCCTGTACCCAAAATTCAGTTCACTATTTTAAGCAACAAAATCCCTCAAATAGAGAGGTATAAACACATCATAACTTAACCTCATTAGAAGATCAATCAGATTAATATTCCTAAAGCGCCCAGCAATTTCTCCAAGCACACCATTGACAATATTGATCAATTCCTCCGGACCTTCTTTATCAGGTGTTAAACGAGAATACCAAAGATCTGTCACCCACTCTGAAATTAAATGTCTAGTGAAGTGATCTATTGCATTTTCAGCAACACGTGAATTCACTTTCTTTCTCCACTCTGACTTCTTTACAACTTTAGGAAACTCAAGTGGTTTCTCCTGAGAAGTGCCATTTTCTGGTAATGGTTTACGTATGTATGTTGCAGCTTTTCTCTTCATTTCAAACTCTAACGAGAAATAGCGGATGAGGATGATAAAAAATGCGGCAGCAGGTAAATTTACCCAAACTGAGGAACTTGTCACTAAAACAAGAGCAAGATAAATTTAAGGTATCCCAAATAGGAGAAAAACACAAAAGGTCAGCAGCAAGAGCAATGCACATGCTAACTAAAGAGTACGCCTTTCAAACTAAAATTAGAGAGATATAAGAGTTGTACATATAATGCCACGCTTCTTGATAGATTGCAGCTTTAACGTATGAAAGCAAATAAACACACTACCCACCTGGCCAGCTGGCCTCGAGAAAGCAAAGAGAAACAGAATATAGATAGAACAACTTCAAGAAAACCTCTCACATGAGCCTTTCAGTGCTAAACCACCAATTAACTCAAAAGCTTAAACTAATGAGTTAGGGCAAATTTAACAATATCAACCAACAGTGTGCACATGCGAGAGAAGGGAGGAAGACACTAGTCAAATTATGCAGAATGGTTCCCATCTAAACTTGCTCACTGCCTAGGTAAAATTAAGAAAACTCCACAAAACTAAATCTAATTATCAACTTGCTTCTTACATTGGAATATTAAGAAGTAACTATGTAAGTCCAAATTCAAAATAAACGAACTATTATTACCAAGATAATGCAACAAGGAAAAGTAAGCCAAACAACAAACAAGACTCAAAATTATCTAGTTGAAAGGAGAAATCCTCAAGATTAGCACAGTAACCTCTCTTTTTCTCCATGGAAAACAACATAGTTAATGCTGCTTTGAAACCATAACTCAATGTAAGCAAGTCCTTATAATTATAATGAACTAGAATCGTATCGCCAAGTGAAGTAGTATTTTTCTGAGATCTAAACATACGTCTACAATTTTTAAACGATTAAAGGGGCTTGTAAGATTCAAGTTACAACAGGTAATCCAACAAAAAATTGATGTATCCTAGGACTAGTTGATTTGGTTAATTTTGTAATCATCCCCTAAACCCTATAAATAGAACCCCTCTCATGTATTTTGGATAACAATTGATTCATTCTTTTAATAAAATATCCCTTTAAGTGAGTTCTTGGAGAATTATTTCTCAATTAGTCCTAGGCTACATCACAACTTTTCCACAAAAGAGGAACCCTGCTCATTCAAGTGAGTTCTAAGCATGCAAGCTAAAACATAAACCCCAAGATGACCTAACTTCAATCAGATTAAAACAAAATTAAGCAGACAAAAACAACCGATTGTTCATAGACAACTCAATGAACAGAAATTCAAATACTTACATGACATCATATACGATAACCCCACAATGCATATGACCAGAAAAATAATCCGTTTCTTTGCTTCCTCGAGAAGGTCCCGGACCGTAACCTGATTCTGCGAGCTCATTCCGCACCAAAACACAAATCAAATTTGCACTCGCAGGATATTAAAAAAAAAAACAGGGAGATGAACTCAATCAAAGTGGTCACATTAACACAACCAAGAATCGATGATTTTCAGAGAGATGATCATCGAAGAACCCCCCCCCCCCAATCGAAAATGGAAGCGATCGCGAACTGGATATCTCGAAATGAGAGAAAAAATTGAAAAAAATAGTGGAGAAAATGAAGAAATAAATCAAATCAAATCAAATGGCGAGTAAGGGGTTCCGATTGTGAACCGGTGGGATTTGGGATGCTGATGACGTTCTTCAATTCCTCAAACTACTTCATAATCAGTTCCACTTTCGCACTGCGTAGAAAATTGGGAATTGGATTTCTGGGTTCGGGAATTGGGAATTGAAAATTTCATCCACTTCAGGAACAATTGGGATTTTTGAGATGGGAATATCGAGATTTTTCTTACTATCATCCTCTAATATTCAATTATTTGCTTTGATCCATTTTTTTGATTAAAATCATCGCAAAAATATTTTCAAAAATTAAAAAAAAAAAAAAAAAAAAATGAAGAAAATATCCATTCGCCAAACAGTCCACGGAACTGAAAGCAAATGGTTGACAAACTTATTTAAAATAATTTTTGGAAATTATTATTATTATTATTATTTTGCAATAGGAAAATATCTACCGCCAAAAGTGTGTTGTTTAGCTCTCTTTTTTTTTTTTTTTTTTTTTTAGTTCGGCAAGAGTTTACACTATGTGGATTGTTCGAATGCCTACCGCTAGAACTCAAAAAAGAAATAAAATAAAATAAAATAATACTACCTACCACCAAATTTATTGATCAAGTGATTAGCAAAAAGGGTAAAGTTATTCTAATTTGAATACAAATACTACCGGTGAAAGTGTGTCTTTGCGATTCTTTAGGTATTGAGAAATTGAAGTTAGTGTATCACAAACGTTGTCACAAGGACAACTGGCTTGTACCAGCTCAGCGTTCATGAGGATGTTGTTTTTTTATCCTTTGATGTCGACTCTTCCTTTAATTGTGAAGCATAATTCACTGAGTGTTGAATTGTTCACCTACTGATAGGAAACACGAGTTAATTTAGAACGTCGTCTTAGTTTTACTTTACTGATGATATTATCGTAATAGTAATTCAACTTGGTATGGAGGAATTGTTGATTCACACAATTGATCATCGTGCTTCGTTGAAATGCTAGTGACGTACGTGGAACCACAGTGCGCTCGAAGCATACGTATGTCGCTTGATTGCTGACCAACAATAGGGGTCTTCCAGCCTCTAGAGGCACGTGTCGTTGGCTAAGCTCTCGTGACAGATGAGTCACGGAGGTCGCCTTGTCACGTATTTTCTATCAAACGATAAGTAAAATTCTTTGCATACGACTTAGATACGCAACATAGTACTGGAAAGTGTCAGATTGACCTTGCTACTACGATCCACTGAGATTTAGCAATTCGTTGCTCTGATTCGTCCCTCCCACACGAAAATCACATTTATTTCTTTCAACTTCAGTGAGGTCCATAACTAAATATATGGTTATACACGTCAAGCGTTGGTGATCACAATATTTCTATGGTAGGACAATTTTGAGTTCATGAATTAGCTTCACGAATACAAGATTAGATGATGATAATTAACTAAAACATTGGCAAAGTTAAGGGTTGGTTGTTAGGGATTTGGTTCAATACGTAAGTTGTAAGAGTGATTGAATGCCAAGCCCATGACCAAGTGGTTGTTTGTAAGATTAATATATTGGGGCTATCAGTTCCCATGGTGGTGGTCACGTGCCGATGTGCTGGACACTTAATGCTATGTTTCTTTTTCCATATTCAAAGTTATATATATATAAATTACAAACTCAACTCCAAAAATTGGATGATATATGAATAATTTTAATTTAATTAGGTATTATTAAGCTTATTAATACAAGTATACTGTATTATTATAAATACTTATTAATATAAGTATGTATTATAAATATTCATTAACATCAGTATTATAAAAGTATATGATAATTTTTATTACTAGAAATAATTATATTTACTGATTTAGTTGAAAGTGAGCATATTTATAATTATTTTCTAAATTTGACTAATATTGTAAGTTTGACTAAAAATAATATATAGTATTAGATTTCGAGGTTGATAAGAGGAAACAAAAGGGAAGGAGTTGGGGAATGTCAACTTGCATCAAATTTCATCTAATTCCGAACTCTTTTATTCTTTAATTATTTTTTGTTACAACTTTTTTTTTCTTCGAATTTAACTTTTATAATTGTCTAGTTGAATTATTATTATCTTATTAGTTGGTTTATAAATATAAAATTTAATTATAAATATCAAAATTAAATCAATATAAAAAATAAAATTTATATATATTTTGATTTTTTTTTGTCATATTCACTCAAAACTAATTTAAAATTAAAAAAAAAGCAATAGTTAATGTATTTTCTCGATTAATAGATCATAAGTTTGAATACATATTTTCATTTGTTGTTGTACTAGACAAATATATAATTAAAAATAAATTGATTTGCAAAGGTAAACATTTTATACCTATGATTTTTATTAAGTTTGAATAATATTCATAAAATGACCCCTAAAACATATAAGGAAATGTCAAATAGGGGAAGGACCTATTGGGTTAGACAAAAATGTAAAGAGTTTTTTTTTTTTTTTTTTTTTTTTTTCCTTTCCTTGATTTTTTTTCATAAGTTTTAATGTCAAAACTTATAGGCATCCCAACT
>JBBMEG010000002.1:5126769-5139854 GCA_037832605.1 Cyclanthera cordifolia
CTCAAGCTGCACCCAGGATTAAAGGAGCTGCAGCATCAGCCTAAGGTTTTGGGAGAAGTTCGACTTAATTTCAGCACTCATCTATTGTTTTCAGTAGGGTTTTTACTCATCTGAGGATTACTTTATATAAATTTATTTTCTAGTTTTCCCATGATTTTGTTGAACGCGGTTTCTTTAAAATGTATTGTTTTTTTGAGTTATGGACAGATGACGAATTCAGCTTCTTGTTTCTGTTTTTTTTCCAGCGTATTCTTCTTATTTTTTTCCAATAACTTACAATTATGTTTGCATGTCCTTGAGATATTGAACTTCACTAGATTGAACTGGTTCAAGTTGAGATAGGGCGTTTTAATCTTGTCCAACGCGTGTCAGGTTTGGTTTTGAACGAAGGCTAGAGGCTCCAAGTTTGAGATATACTTGAGGTTGTGACATTAATTTATAGTCATTTCTCTGTGTTTTCATTCATTAAATGTCTTTTGATGCCTAATTAGGGTGTACATGGATCTAGATATAGTAGACTGAACCTTTAATTTTTTAGGTTTTCAAAAAAAAAATCTGGTTCAATCTGCTGTCGCCTTTTAGGCTCATCTTTATTCTCCCCAGTTTTCTTTCTATAACACCTTGTGAGTTTGCTAAAATATTATAATTATGATCACATGTCAAACACATAAACTAAATGAGACATTTTTATCATGATCATGTGTATTCACATAAACTATAATCATTCATGTCATGTATTTACGTTTATGTGAATGCATATAAAATTTCATGGGTCAAAATACTCATAAAAAAATTATATCTAATTTAGATGTTTACTGTAGTCATTATTTTTAAATATTTAAAATAAATATTTCATTCTGAATACTAATTTTAATTTTTTTTAAAAATTTCAATACTATAATTATTATGTTTAAATATTCAAGATAAATTTTAATTCTAAACATTAATTTCTAATACTCTTAAAACCTACCTTCAAACAAAGTTTTTGACCAAAATCATTATTAACTATGACTTTTAATTACTCAAAATAAATCTTCATTCAAAACTAATTTTAAATATTTCTTAAAAATTACATTCATAACAGTTTTTAAATGTAATCATTACTTCTAAATATCTTAAATAAATATTCATTCTAAATATTAATTTTAAATACTCTTAAAATCTAAATTCAAATGTTCTCATATCAATTATACGCAGAAAAAGAACATCCTATCCAAAATTATTGTTGTACAACTAATTGACTTAGATTTTTTATTATGTCAGTTTTCATAATAATTTAGGAGGTTTGCAACTATTTTGAGTAAGTAGAAATGATAATTTATTTTAAATAATTAATTTTTTTTTTTTTTGTAAAAGCTCTTGGATATATATATATATATATATTTTTTTTTTAATTATAAAAGTTAATTTTTAGCAGTTTCATAAAATCCTCATACAAACATGTGCATAGATGTTATTAAATAATACATTCAATATAGTTTGAATGGGAGTACTTGCATACAAGGTTACAAGTCATGTTAAATGTACTTAAGAAAAATGCATTTTTAAGTAACTTCAAAAAGAAAAGAAGTAGTAGGTTTAAAGGACAAGAAGAAGAACAAATAGTTTTTAAGTATTTTTAATTGTTAGTATTTGCCAACTCAGCTTTCTGTTATTATTATTATTTTTTTGAAGGTTTATTTTTAAAATTTTTGATTATTTTGAATGATATAGGCTCATTTTCAATTTTTTTGGTTTTTGATTTTTAAAAATTTAGATATACCTAAAACTTTGATCTCAAGTTTTTAAATCTCATATATATAACTGTAAAAAATAAAAATTGATTCATAAATAAATTTTTTTCTCTCATAGTTTTAAAAAAATATGTTTATTTAGAGTTGACTAAAAATTCAAATATATAGGATAGTAAGACATTATCAAAGAAAAATTGAAAAGAAAAAACAAAATTCAATCTAATAAAGAAAATTGATTTTTCTCCCAAAATAATTACATACGCAGTCAAAATAGGTAAAAATGGCATTCAATGTAAATAATCAAAGATTGCGAGGGTATTTTAGGAGTTTACAACTCAACCGTCCATTCTTGTCCTCCCATTGTTTACTGCTATTTTCCAATTCCAGGTCGGCCTTTTGGCTCTCCACGACACCAACAATAATTCCCAAGAGAAACCATTTTCCGTTCTTCCATCTCTTTTTGTTAACTCCAAATCCCTAAAAAGTTCCCTGAAATTTTGTCCCAATTCCGAGCTTTTTGATCCATGGCTTCTCGCAGGCGCATACTTTTGAAAGTCATTATTCTTGGGGACAGTGGGTGAGCTTTCTATTTTCCTCTTTGGTTTTTCGCATTTTGATTCTCGTTCCTCTAATTCTATTCGGTTTTTTTTTTTTTTTTTATGGATTCGAGTGAATTGAAGAAAGTATTGTGAAATTCGGAAACTGATGAGAACTGGAACGATTTCATGTTCTTGTCATTTGTTTTTCCTGTTCTTTCTTTATTGGATGTGGTTGGTTTCTTTGACCTAATTAAGTTTCTTCTATCTGTGGCAGCGTGGGGAAGACATCGCTTATGAATCAGTACGGCTTTGAATTCTTGTTTTGGAGATCGTTTTGTTTATTGGGTAGTTTAATTTACTTTTGGGTCTGTTAATTCTGTTTGTATGACTAGGTATGTGAATCGTAAGTTTAGCAATCAGTATAAGGCGACTATTGGAGCAGATTTTCTCACAAAGGAAGTTCAGCTTGATGACAGGTTATTTACGTTACAAGTAAGTATGCCTGTAAATTGTTATATAGTTTTTGTCTGTTGGTGTTGAATTTTAGGTTTATTTTTGGAGCTTTGTGGAATGTGTTTGTAGTTAATGGGTGTAATGTAACGGCTGCTTTGGTTTATTAAGCATTAGAAACTCATGCTAGAATTGGTCATTGGGATCTCTAGAAACTCCATTTTTCAAAACTTCTTGCATCTACTGATAATATCTTTAGGCTGTAACAAAAAGCAATTGAAGTTCAGTTTTATCATTCTAACGAAGTTGGGCAAATAAATGGCAGTTGGGGATTTTTCCTTTACTCTGTGATAAAAATCCCATTGTCATTCTTCTCTGAATTGGTTATGTTTGACTTTTGGGTTATAGTTGTCTCTATTGTGGTTTGATTAGTTGGTATATATCAAGTAAGAAAGTTATATAACAAGATGTGTTCCTAAACTTTCAAGTTTATGCCTGGTAGGATTGTGGACATTACAAAATGTCTACAAGGTACTTCAACTTCCAAGCATTCAATTTTATGTGTAATACGTCAGTAAACCTTAAAATTGCATGATAGGTTTTTGAATTTTTTATTTAGTATCTAATAGATCTCAATCACGTTTGACTTCTTTTTCTCTCTACTATACATAAAATTGAATTTTGTGGAGTCCCTTTGTATAATTTCTAGGACGTTCTTTTGTGGAGCTTGTTATGTGTTGACCCTTGTTTTTTCTTTTCTTTTTTAAAATGAAAGTGTTGTTTCTTACAAAAATAAAATTTATGTTTAATAGGATCCTGAACTTTCAATTTTGCTTGTTAGGTTTGTGAAGTTTAGAAAATGTTGAATAGGTGAAGGATGTATTTGAACAAAAATTAATATATAAGAACTCATTAGACACTTTTTCTTTCGGTAAGAAACATATCTTTCATTTTCCTAAGTTACCTATTAGACTCCAGATTGATAACTTAGGGAACTTATAAACCTTTTATAGCATAGGATTCAACTTGAAAGTTGATGCACTAAACTTGTAGTTTAACTTTTATAGGAAAAAGGTTTAGTTTTATTTTTAATTTAATTTATAATTATTATCATCTTGTTGGTTTGCTCTGTAATATCTTGAGACGAACAATTTACTTATGCAGTGTAAAATTGCAGATCTGGGATACGGCTGGGCAAGAACGGTTTCAAAGTCTTGGAGTGGCCTTTTACCGTGGTGCTGATTGCTGTGTTCTAGTTTATGATGTGAATGTTATGAAATCCTTCGATAATCTTAACAACTGGCGAGAAGAGTTTCTGATTCAGGTTGGTATTGATCCAACGTTAATAGTTGTGTGCGTATGGCAACATTTATTGATTCTTACCAAGGTTTTATGTTCTTTATGTTTAGGCTAGTCCGTCTGATCCTGAAAATTTTCCCTTTGTCGTATTGGGGAACAAGGTTGACGTTGATGGTGGGAACAGTCGAGTGGTGAGTTTTGCCTGGTTTTGCTTTTATCATGATTATCTGAATTACTGGTCCAGTGTGAGGGTTGTTCTTTCTGCTTTAGGACTGATACTTTATTGGCAACTACACGGACATAAGGTTCTTTTATTGGCATTTCAGGTATCTGAGAAGAAAGCGAAGGCATGGTGTGCTTCAAAAGGAAACATACCGTATTTCGAGACATCTGCAAAAGAAGGATTCAATGTGGAAGCTGCATTTCAGTGTATAGCTAAAAATGCCCTCAAGAATGAACCTGAAGAAGAAACGTGAGTATATTTCATTCAATTGAACTTCAAGTGTCACTTAATTTTCTCCATGATGACATATTTTTGTTGATGGAAACATGAAATGCTACAATAAGTCTTGATGAAAATAAATTTTGGAATAAAACCAAAAGAGGGGGAAAGCCCTGTTGATATTCTGGCGTCACATTATCATTATGTTATAGTTGTATTTATATCAGCTGTAGTGTAATTCACTCTGAAAGGCAAGGGAATATAGCCCCATTTTCTTGTTAGGACTCTAGGTTTGAACGTGGTGGTTGTTTTGTGATAGGATTGCTCTTAGTAATATTTTAGGGGTATATTGGCAATTAGTTGGTAGTTACTTAGAGTATTACGGTTATACTTATAACCTATACATAAGAGTTTTAAGGGAGAGGACAAGCAATTAGATGGTGAAGTCATTTAGGCTTGAGAGAGTTTCTCAAGAAAGGAAGGTTCCAACTACCTATCTATTATTTGGTTAGTTTGTATTTTTTTTAATCTTTTATATTTCCATATTTCAATACAGTGTTCGGGTCCTATCATTTAGTTCTACCTCTACTAACTGTTTGACTATATTAAATCCCTTCCTCAGTAGACTTATAATCTGTATTCATGTCGCAGAGCCAAAGTTGGCGTTTTTACCATTTGCTTGTGATTAATTTTTATTTTCTTCTTTGCGGTTATATGGCAGATACCTTCCGGACACCATTGATGTCGCGGGGGGACAACAACAAAGATCAACAGGCTGTGAATGTTAAGTGTTAATGGGTTCTGTCTACTACCTTCACTGTATCTCCTTTGTTTCATGTTTCTGCTGAAAACATATGGTATTAACATGTAGTGGTCTAGTGATGCTGGTAAAGTTCTACTTTTATTGTGTCTGTATTAACATTCTTTGATGTTTATATAATGTGTTTAAATCATTTGGTTTCAAATAAAATGAACGTTAAAGACACAACCTTGCACTCTCCCTAAGCTTGAAGCTTTGATGCTTCAAGATTCAACATGTGAGAATCTACCCTACTTTTCAATCTTTTATTTGCTAATCTCCTTGAGTTCATTAGTTGAGAAGTTTATATTTTATCCAACAAGGATACCTGGTTAATGGATGGGCCTGGTGTTCGAGAGTTGGTCCTTTTCTTGGGTGATACGTCCAATTTGTGGTTGGGTGTTTCATGATTTTTTTAGTCTAGCGTTTTTGTCTTTTTATTTTTCTATAATAATTGAAAATTTGGGTTTTGTCTCACTGCATGTCTGGAGAGGCAATCGTGCTTATTCATGACTCCAACCAGTAGACAAGGAATTTATAATTAAATATTTGTGGGATTCGAACTTGAATCTCTAAAGGGCTGGATGGTAAAGGGTCAGAGTCTAGTTAACTTGGATATACCCAAACTCAACAAATGAGTAAAGGGTGTTCATACATTCTCTAAAAACTAATTCGACCGATCGAAACTGACCGAATTAAGAGGGATGGGTCCGTTTTCAAGTATATGTCGTTCGGTATCGGTTGAAAACATATTTAATCGAATTTTTCAGCCGGTTCAATCAGTTAAGTTGGACGGTTCGGTTTGGTTGGTTAATAAAAACTCCCTATAATATTAATGTTTTTCATTTAATTAATTACCTTTATTATTAAATTATGTAAAATTAACTTAATTTTAAATGTGTTTTTAAAAAGTATTTGGTATGTTCATTTTTTAAAATTAATTATTAAACTTCAATATAAATTTGTACAATGAATATGTTTTTTTATTAAAAATAAAAATAAAATAAATTAACTGGCTTAACTGATCAAGTGGTTCGATTTTATTTTCAACGAAATCGATAGGGTCTGTATGATGTCAATTTTCATCGAAAATCGACACCGACTAATGAACATCACTACCAATGAGAACACTTTTTTTAGGCTAAAAATTAAAAATTGAGTTCAACCAGAATTGAAGGTTTTTGTCATGAGTACACATATACTAATTGAGTTAAGTGTCAAACTGAAATGTATATTTTTTGAACTCCTGGTTTGGAAAAGGATTTTAGAGTGTGATAGTTGGTTTGGAACACTAACATTAAAGTAGACTAATGAAATTGATCAAAGTCTTGCTTATGTATAATGGTAAACTACTACTTCTCAAAAAACGCTTGTTTGTATTTGTAGTAATTTTCTTTTTATTTAACTCATAAATTCATACTATACTTGCTATTCATATTTTGACAACATGTTTCGGTTCTTGAAATTTATTTTATTATTTTTGATTCATACTATTTTTTTCAAAACCAAATTTAAATGGTAGTTTCTATTTTTTACAAAATAAATGGTATGTTTCTTTTTTGAACAACTGAACACTAACTGAGTAACTAGTTATATAAATTGTCATTGAAATTTTACTCATTTTGACAATAAATGACCGAAATACTTTTGCTTAAAATCAGGTGAACTGATTGTTTCAATCATTTTAATTGAGTAAAAATAACGAGTTCAGTTGATTGAAAATAAGTTAGAGAGAAGGATAATATCAGAATATATATATATATATATATATATATATAATAAAAAAATATATTATAAATGATTTTTTTTTAATATTATAATCAGAATGGTTGAGATAAAATTTACATATCTGTAACCGTTTCTCTTTTATTTTTAATGAAAATAAGTCAACACTTTGAAGTTAAAATTTGAAATTACTTTTTTTTGGTTAATGATACAAGTTTTAATTATTTGAGTTATATTGTTTACCGAAGATTTTAACAAATAAGATAAGATCCAGACCGCTCAAATATTGATTTGAATGTGTGTAAATTTTTGAAAGATAAAGATCAAATTCAAAAGAGGACTTCCAATATTTTAGATGTAGTACACATTTATTATTGTAGAATTAAATTTTCCCGTTGGTACCAACTAATAAAATAATAACTAAGCAAAATAATTATAAACACAAAATTTTCTGATTTTTCATTTTTTCATGCAGCATGCGTAAGTAATATCATAAATATCTATTAATTCAAATATTAAATTTAATCTATAAAATATCCTAAAAAACTTTAATTAAAGGGATGAATTATTTGATGTCATATTATTGTTTGTCTTGATTTGTGGTTGTAACTACTACATCACTAGCAGCCGAGTCCAATTTGATGCGACTTTATGAGAATCTTTTCTTATTTAATCATTATATTAATATAATAGTGACACAATTATATATTTTTTTCCTTAAACAAATCAGTAATTGACATGCATTAGAAAATTAAAATTGGTTGTATTTTTTTTTTCTTTTTCTTTTTTATACTGGGTGCACTTTTAATTTGATCCCTAACTTATAAAATCAAACGAGGTGAATTTGGTGTCGTTTGGTCAGTAATGGAAGCAATCGTCTCTACTGTAGTAAAATAAGAACACCTGGCTCTGCCCATTCAATCAACGACTCGATTCTATGTCCAAACATCACATGCCAGCCGTGTGGTCACCATCATAGGTACTCAATGGATGTAGAATTTGTGTAGATATATTGTAAAAATGAGTGGATGAAAATGTGTAATTATGAAGTGAAGAGCTATTGTGAGCGATTAAAAATGATAAATTATTTTGAAAGGTTACAATATCTCATTTATAACTCTTTTACAAAACCAAGAATCAAACACCCATAAAGGTAAGCGAATTAAGTTAAAACTATAGTATTAGAAAGTATAGACATCCATCTCAAAACCAGTTAGCTATGAAATAAGTAGTTCACCTTATCATAAGAATGCTCGGAGGACTCACTTTATCGATGTGGGACATTATGAAATCTTCAATAAGTAGAATCTCTGAGAAAATGCAATAGGCTAAGTCGAAATCTGATATCGCCAGTTTTTGGCGCCATCCTCATTGATGGGGATAAATCTTCATCTATTGAGTCACCTTCACACCCGTCCTTCAAGAAACTCGTCAATGAGCCGATTTTCGGGTGTTTTTCGATTATCTTCAGGTAGAAAAGAGAGCAAGAAGCAGAGCAATGACAAGGGATGATGACCATGACGACAAGGCTCGCATTAATTCAATAACTTCTAAGTTTAACTGCTTGATCATTTGCTTTGTTTTTCCATAATGAGGTTTCTGTCAAAGCTGATATAATCAATTTAGTTATAACTATTGATATGCTTGGATATATTTGTGTAATCTTTACACTTTTCAAAAAGAGTATAGCTTTTGATGGCATAATTTCTTAGTACCCAACATGTTAATGTAAACAATAATCAAAGAAAGCAGATCCAATAGGGTAGATTTTTAAAAAAAATTATATAAATAAACTTTTATAAATCCTATGATAACATGTTCAAATACATAAAAGTTCAAATACCAAAATTTAAACTTAATTACATATTTCGTTTAAGCTAGAAGATGTAGCAAAAGTAGTTAGGACCTTGACCGACGATTCTCTGTCGTTCTCTGTAGTATTTTTCTTGCGGTGGCAATCATTTCTTGATCAAGTAACGGTGGAGTCAAGGCATATCTCAACTTTGTGGTGTTATGTGTGTAGTCGAGGAAATTTTACGAGCCGAGAAACAGTCACTGTAGGGGGTGTTTGATATGAGATTTCGAAAGAGTATTTCAAATTAGTATTTACTAATTAACTTCTAAAAAAATACATCCAAACTAGTCAAATGACTGCAATCATTACTTTTAAATATTCAAAAGAAATATTTATTCTAAACAATAATTTTAAATACTCTGGAAAACAACATCCAAACAAGTTTTTGATTGCTATCATTAGTTCCTAAATACTTTTTCTAAATACTCTTAAAATCTCAATCCAAACATCCCGAGTATATGTGAATTTGTAAGGAATGAGGGTTCCTCTATGTATGGAGCTGCATCAACTACAAGAGTGTTTGTTTGTAAAATTGTGGAGAGTAATTAGAAATGATATGTTGTTTTGAGTGATTAGAAAGGAAAAATTGTATTAATTAGTTCGCTTGGATTATGGTTGTTCATTGGTCGGTCGGTTTCTGTTTTCGGTGAAAATTGACACCGAACTGACCTTATCGGTTAACTTAAAAACGAAACCGAACGATCGATCGGTTAAGTCGGTTAAAACGGTCGGCTAAGTCGATTAAGTTAGTTAAATTGATCATTTTTTTAATCTTTTTTCATTTTTTTAATTAAAAACATATTCATCATACAATTTTATATAGAAATTTTGAGAATTAATTAAAAATAAAAATGAATATATCAAATATATTTTAGAAACACATTTAAAATTAAGTTGATTTTACCATAATTTAATAATAAATCTAATTAATTATATGAAAAAAATTAATATTTTTATAAAAGAAAATTTTGTTAACCGACCAACCGAACCGACCCAACCCAAAAAAACCGGTTAACTTTTGTTTTAACCAACACCGACAGACATATACATGAAAATTGACCAACCGCTTTAATTCGGTCGATCGGTTGAATCGGTTTTTGAGAAAATGTATGAACACTCTTAGTTTGGATAAGATTTTTAAAGGTTAATTATAAAAGTTCATTTATAATAATTTCATAAACCACACGAGAAAGTAGTAGGTTCGAAATTGGATGCGGAGAATAGGTGGGTGGTTGGGAAGCTAGTAAGAACAAGCAAATAAAGCAAATCTCTTGTCCTGTGGGCATTGATTCTACACGCACCGAAGGCATCGTCGTGTTCAACAACAACTCATGCCTGCACATATGAATTATGAATAGATACTCAAATCAATATTGCATCAGTTCAGTGTGCTGTGTTTCCAGTCTCTGTGAATAAACTTTAATTCATATTTCTTTCTTTGGTTGTTTGTGCAGAGATACCTCAGTTCAATGAAGAATCCACCTTTTAATCTGCTTTATTCTCTGCAAAACTGTTCATATAATATATAATATTTGTCTTCTTTTCAATCCAATTCTAGATCCCTTAATTGACACAAAAATTGCTAATTTCTCTATGGGATTTATTTTTGGTGCCTCTCATTATTTGGTCTAACTAATTTATTTGCTCTTTAATAGTGTCATATAACACTATTTCATGTCCTAAGTTTTTTTCTTTCAATAAGTATTGAAAAAAAATAAAAATAAAATTAGAAATGTCTATGCTGTCGGACAAGGATGGGAGGACTTCACCATCTCCATTCCCACTACTCATTTTAATTTCATCTATGCAAAATTTAGAACGTGGCAAGAATTCCTCGCAAAGAATGCATGAGGTTGTGGTTGTGTGGAGAATTAGTTTTCATTTAGTTTTTTTTTATTCTCAATTTTTTACAAACTTTCTAATCTTAGATAATTTTTTTTAATAGTTAAGATAAACATTTATTAGTTTCAATTGTACGTAACAAATGTATTCATCAAAATAAAAATTTCTAAATTTTTTGTGTATAAATGCATTAAATAAAATAAATAATATATTAATATAATCTATAAACGAGAAATTGGAGACAAAAAATACATTCTCAGCTGATACTCTAAAAACATGTTTGGGAAGAGAATATATTAATCAAGGAGTACTGTGCATTGGAATATGACTCTAAAGGAAAATTTTTGTTCAAGTTTTGTGAAGATGTAGCTATGAATCTTCAACCCATCCTTATCGGCACACTTGTGTTATGATATGATGATGTGAATTAATCAAAGCAACTATCACCAATTTAGTGCTATTGATATTTTTCAATTGATATTTCTTTCTTCTTTATCATATCTTTCAATTTATCCTCTATGTCAAAAGAAAATTCTCTCAATAGTAGAGAATATAATTCTATTCTTTGTGTGTCTTCTCAGACTTTTCCTTTTTCTAGCCTCTTTTTTTTACCTCTCTTCCTTATCAAGACTGTAATTTGTAAAATCTATCCAATAAAACTTACACGCAACTGAAACACAATCCTCCGCAATAGCGAAAACATTATAAAGGGAGAGTATCCCTTATTACAACCTCTCTTTCAATGAACAAAACAATAACACATAATCCAAAGGAAATATCAATAATATCACTCAACACATTTTTAAATTTAAAAAAATTTTAAGAATTATTAATAATGGATTAAACATCAGATTCTACCAAAATACTAAGAGAAGACCAAGCGATAAGCTCGTTACTTGAGCCCTCGCCTAATAGTCACCGATGAGCTCATCAACTGCTGGTAAGTTTATCTAAAATTCTGATCTAATGTCTTATCCTTCAAAACTGCAACTCTTATCCATTTTTACCGATTTCAGTAAAATATTTGTTGGAGATGCACAGACCAGACCGCCTTTGATCGGATGGCTGCAAGGAATCCACGTGGACCCTTTCCTCAGATCCACGTCATAGGGCAAAGTAAATTTGTATGTTCAATATTAGGAACTTTTGGAACAGGACATAACAGCCCTATCCCACAATGACTCGTTTAACAGAAAAATCCAACGGGAAACTTGGCTTCATTATTGGCCTCACCAGCTTTATCCTTTACCCATAATTATCTTCACCTCAGAGAAAAAAAGGAAAAGGAAGAGAGAGAGAGAGAGAGAAAGAAAGAAGAAAAAAGAGAGATTTTTCATTAATAGAATATTGTTAAAAGTCCCTAAAGTGGGGAGAGAAAACGACAGGAAATTAATTAATATTAGTCGAAATATGTGCCAACATAAAACTTGAATTTCAAAAGATTCCATCAAATTTGGAGGAGAGGGGGGGGATTTTCCAGAGTGTTTCTCTTGTATTATAAAATCATCATCCCTTTGCTTCCTTCTTATTTCTCTGTGTGTCTTGGGAGAGGAAGGAAACCTTTTTCTGGGTTTTGAAGATAAGATCGGAAAATCCAATAACCAGTTTTTTTATTCTCATTTCAGCAAAAGGGGAAAGGATATGTTGGAAGGGAAAGCTTTGGTACAGGACACAGATATGCCTAGCAAGATGCAGTTCCAAGCCATGGATGCTGCTTCTAAAGCTCTCGATCTCTATGATGTTGTCGACTGCAAATCCATTGCTGCCCACATAAAAAAGGTTCTCTCTCTCTCTCTCCTTCTCTCTTTCTCTCTCTCTCTCTCTCTCTCTATATATATATATAGATATATATCACTGGTGGTTCTTGTTTCTGTATGGAAGAGAAAGAGGTTCGTAAGAAAATGTCGAAAATCCCACGTTAAAAAGCGAGAGACTTTCAGGCGTCATGACCCGAGAACTTAGAGGAGTTTGTGCTCTCTTAAATCTAGGGCACTAGTGATATCTTCCTAAACTAATATATTGGAAAGAATAAAAATACAAAAAGTGTCTACAAATTAAGGTCGGAGGTTATCAATTAGTTATGAGATAGATGTATACATTATATAACATGATATTAGAGTCATATAAACACGAAATAAAAAAGAAATTGAAACTCAATTTAAGTTTGGTGATCAACTTAAAAGAAACAACATCTCGAGAGAGTTTATCAAGAATCTCACATTAAAAAGTGACGAGATTTTTTGGCATTTTATAAAATATATGAATTACTCTATTCATTTTCAATTGATTTTGAGATGGATGCTCACGATATCTAATATCTGGCTGTTGGATTTCTGAACTCTGAACTTATTTGGTTGTGAATTTGTAGGATTTCGACAACAGATATGGGAGTGGATGGCAA
>JBBMEG010000002.1:5166947-5188228 GCA_037832605.1 Cyclanthera cordifolia
CCCCCCCCCCCCCCCCCCCCCCCCCCCCCCCCCCCCCCCCCTCCCCCTCCCCCCCTCTCCCCTCTCCCCCCACTAAAATTAAGAAATTAGATAGAGAGATATGGAGAATTGCAAAAGAGAGGGAATCATGCAGCAGAGAGCAGAGAGTTTGGCTTTTCTTTTGAAGATCTGACAATCTTCTATCTCAGTCTTGTTTGTGTATATAGGAGGAAGAATTGTTGACTTTTGTGTTCATAATTTTTTGTGGGTTTTTTTATTCTAAAACTGTTGAGTTTGTAAAAACCAAACATGCTTTTCTGTATACTTATGTAACCATTGTATCATTGTTTCATTGTAGTGTTTCTTATTAATGATGTTGACCATTGTTTTCAATCATTGACTTAAAATAAATCTAATTTTTATACTTTTAAATAAATTACAAATAATTTGTAAATTTTGACTTACATTTTAATAATATCATTATTATTTTAACTACAATATTTGAAGTTAAAATTTCAACATTATGACTTATTGATTAAATTCAACAACAACAAAAAAAAAAACACCAAAATTAATTTAAATTATAATAAATTCATACCACATTTACAAAATTTATAAAATAAAGTCTAAACATATTTTACAAAAATGAATAATAAACTATTCAAATGTCTATTTTAATTTGTTTAATTCAACTTGGTATTTAAAGTTTTTATTAAATTATATGCATAATTATAATAGTTTATTGAAAATATATATAATGACTCATAGATATATGGACGTCAACAACTTAATTTATCGAAAGATGTTTTCTTGTTTGGTGGTAGTTGAGTTCAACCTCACGTCACCGATACAATAGTCAGTTGACTATCATTTATTTGAGTATAGTTGTGTGCTCTATATAGAATTTGTTGTTCCGTCTCAATTTATACTAAAAAAATAAATTTATTTTATAGTTAACCCTTTTTATAAATTAAATTTTTAATAAATTATTATTACAATTAAATGTTGTGGTTAGGGAGTTTATTTTATGTGTATGAAGAAAAATGTTGATTTTTTTTTTTTTTTTTTGTACACACAAAAAAAAAAGGTTTATTTCTTAAAATTATTAGTGTGTATAATGTGGTAGGAACAATTACAAATATTTATAGAGAATATACGAATTGAAATTAATTTAAAGGTGTATATATATAAAAGAAATTCAAAATTAAGACGACATGTCGTCTACTACCATGAGCTCTCCCACACACGATTCATCTTTCTCCTCACCCGTCGTAAAAAAAACAATCCACAAATAAAAAACCCTTCTTCTTATCGT
The DNA here is from genome assembly GCA_037832605.1 of Cyclanthera cordifolia. Taxonomy (NCBI): domain Eukaryota; kingdom Viridiplantae; phylum Streptophyta; class Magnoliopsida; order Cucurbitales; family Cucurbitaceae; genus Cyclanthera; species Cyclanthera cordifolia. The sequence goes on from JBBMEG010000002.1 coordinate 5,168,242, forward strand.
CATCTTCATTTCAGATAACCCAAAAAAACCCCTAACAAATATGTCTGCAGCTCTAGTTCCCTCATCGCTTCTCCAAATTCCTCCATTACAGAGGGTGAAGAAGCTCACAATCTCCACCTCCTTCGTCCATGGCTCAACTCCCCTCTCATTCCTCTCCAAGCCCTCCCCATCACCGTCGCCTCCCCAAACCCTCAATTTCCTCCCTTCCATCAAAGCCATGAAGTCTCTGCAAGGCCGCGTGGTCTGCGCCACCAACGACAAGACCGTCGCCGTCGAGGTCGTGCGGTTGGCGCCGCATCCGAAGTACAAGCGCCGAATCAGAATCAAGAAGAAGTATCAGGCGCACGATCCGGATAACCAGTTCACGGTTGGTGACTTTGTGGAGCTTGAGAAATGCCGGCCGATTAGTAAGACGAAGACGTTTCTGGCTATTCCGGTTCCGGCGAGGAATTCGAAGCAGAAGGTGGCGGATGCTCAGGCTGGAGATCTCGGGATTCCGTTGGAGTCTCTGCAGCAGGTTTAATTGTAATTGTGTTTGGCTAAGTTTGTGGATCTGATTTTGTTTCTGGTTGATGGATGATTCTTGATCGTTTGGTGGTGACTGTTTTTCTGATTTTTAGAATCTCGATTCGAATTTGTTTTCGGGTTTTTCATCTCTGCAATTGACGATGCTTCTGAATTTGAATAGAGAATTGATGATGATGATGCAGTGTTGTTGTTCAAATTCTCTCAGAAAATAGTGAGATTAGGATGCTAATGTTTAAAATTTTAATGTAAAATCATTTTCAAAAGGGAAAAGAAAATTAAAACTTTTGAAAAAAACTGAAATAGAGATAAAAACTAATTAATGTTATTATTATTTTTCAATCTAAACTATAAGACTATTAATTTTAACTTAATATAAATTAATTTAATCTCTTATTCTTATTTTGTAGATGTATTAAGTTAATCTCATTTATATTAATCCTTCTCAGAATCATACAATAACGTTCGTATATTTTTTATATCATTTTTCAAAATCTTCTTTAATCATATTTTCAAACATTTTATTTAAATTTAAAATTTAGATTTGTAAATTTAATTGAATTGTTTTTTAACTTTATATTTAATTTAATCTATACATATACGTGATTTCTAAATTTAATTTTATACGATTTTTTTAAGAAAAAAAAAACAATTAATAGTCTTATCCTGCTTTATTGTTGATTGTCATTTCGTAAATTATAATGAATTAAGTTTTAGAAAATAAACAATTAATAATTAATTAAAGGATGTTTCGGTTGAGTGTTTAGTCAGGATTTAGTAAATGCTAACTTAAAAAAAAATTGAGTTATGATAATAAAGTTTTATAAACACTTTTAGCAAATTCTAATTTTGAATATTAATTCTAAATAATTACATCTAAACTGATTTTTTACTGTACTCGATATTATGTGTTAAATATTTTTAAAATTTTAATCTAAACATTTTCATAATTAATAATTCATTATTGTTAATCGAATCAGATTAACATTAAACAATTAAAACATTGCACGGCAAATCCTTACAATAAATTAGTTGAAAATTTTAAACTATTTGTTAACATTAACAATTAACCGCTAATAATGAAAAATCTGTTTTTTTTTTTTAATTTATTTATATTTTGTTAATCTTATAAAATATGAATTTTATTTTGTTAATATTGTAAAGAGATAAGTTATAATAAAACTATTATAATTAGTTGTCTACTTTTCATACTTATTTTTTAATTAGATATCAAGTATTAATGTTACTCATATTTAGTTACTATAAAATTTTAAAGACTATAATTAATATATTTTTCATAATAAAACTGCATTCCAACAATTGTCATAAATGTTATTAAATAAATTATTAGACATCAAAAAATATTTTAAATAGTTTACAAAATCATGGGTTTATATGTGCATTGTCAAATCAATATGGTTCGAAAGAAAAAAAAAAAATATTAACAAAAGAAATCTATACAACGAATTTATTGAAAACCCGATAGAATTGAAAATTTTGAAAAACAATTAAAATATTATATAAGATATTTTAAAATAAAAGCTATAATTAAAATAGATAAATAATAAAGATTTTAAAAAACTACGTTTAATACAAATTTTCTAAAATTAATTAATTAAATAACCATGCTTAAACCCTAATATAAACCATTTTAAGATCATCAATGATATTTCGTTAAAAAAAAAAAAACATCAATGAAATTATAACTAACCTGGTAGCAGGAATGGCGCCTGTATCATCTCTTTCCCGCCGTTCACTGTGGTTCGCTAGTTCTCCATATTGCATATTAACGGAATAATGACTCCGATTCTCCGCCGTTTAGCTGTTTCCCTTCACTCATAGTCGCGGGTGAGCGATCGGCAGCAATGGATCAATCACGTCTCTCAATATATCGGCTAGATCTCCATCTCCGACGTGACCTGAGATTTAATCTCTCCATCTCCATCTATGGCTCTCCCTTTCTCCGATTACTTATTTTTCACTTTCATCCGCCTGCGAAATAGATATCCGTTCCGATTTCGCAGTTTTCCGCCCTATAATCCCGATAACGGAGATATCGAATCGAAATCGATCACTTCGCGTTTAAACCAGTTTCTCCTTTGATTGATATTGACCGGTTCTTAATCTGCAAACAGAATCGCTTCGGTTACGTCAAATCGAAACGAACAATGATCGGTCGGGTACATTTCTTGGTTCTGAGTTTTGCTGATTTTCAATCTTATTTAGAACCATGGTTGGGGGTTAAATAAGAACTTTCTAGTTTATTCTTACAAGATTATGAGTTCAATAAATGAATATTAAGCCTGAACAGTTTAACTGCAACTCGATTATTTATTATTACTTAACAAACAGTTTTAGACTACTATTTTCTAGGTATCTGGCTAATTGAACCCATCATCTTTTATATCTAGTCTGTCTTTGACCAACTCATGCTTATTACTATTAATTTATAAATTTTACATTCACAACCAAATATATCAGAATATGAGAAGGTCCTAACAATCATATATATTATATATACACTTTGTTTAGTTGCTGCATTTATTGGGAATGGTGGAAATGTGGCCTGGGGCAATAACGTTTTCCTTCCAAATGTTCTGTTCTCCTTCTTTTGAGATTGTTACCGTAACTTGATGTTTTTTCCTTGACATGCTCGATATTTGTGAGATTTTCAACAGAAAAAAGTTGTAACTTTAAATTTTGGTTATCTTTTACATGTATTTGGCATTCGATGATTTCAGTGCAGTCTAATCTGAGCTGCGGTGTCACTGTGCCTAAAATGGAGAGTGATGAGAACGACGTGAAGAAAGCGTAGCTGGTGGAAGCCAGAGCAAGAAATATTAGTCACAATGTTAGATGCATTTTGTGCGGTAGTCAATCCATAGAGATACACAAGCAGATATTGCGATTCTACTCAGAAAGGTACCACTTATTTAAATAAACTCCTAGTCGTATAAGTTAGCTAAGAGCGATTTACCATATCATGAATCTTTCCTTGGAATAGAATTTTATTCACAGTGTTCACCTACCTATGAATTAATTTCATTGAAATTCAAATGTTGTAGGGTCATGAAATATGTTATGTGATAATAATCGAGGTTCACACAAGTTGGTCTCAACAAGTCACGGATATTAAAAAGCAATCTTTATTATATAATGATTACTCGCTGATGAGCTTCGTTTCCTATCTTGTGCAATAATTTTTGGAGGGGTAAAGTACATTTTTGCTATCTACAATTTGAATTTTGGTTTCTATTTGGTTCCTTGGTTAAAACCAACCTTCTGGGAATGATCAGAAACAAATTTCAAAGATTAGAGACCAATTAAAAATCAATTTTGATTTTAGAGACTAATTAGAAATCAATTCAAATTTTGAGAACCAAACATGTGACTTTTAAAATCCCAAGGAGTAGATGTCACTTTCAAAATCTCAAGGATCAAATGGAAACTAACTTTAAATCTCAAGTACCATAAGTGTTTAGTTTTGAAAACTTAGGGGCTTAAAAAAGTATTATACACATAATTAATAGGTTCTTAAAAAGTGTTAATAGAACCTTTATATTTTTATTGTGTCCTACAGGTTCATGGATTTAAAAAAAAAGAGTCATATGTCATAAATCTAGCAGACATAAAATTGAAAATTTTAGGAACTTATTAGATGCAAAATTGAATGTTTAAGAACATATGAGACACTGTTCAATGTTCATTGACCAAATATGAAAAAGTATAAAAAGTTCGGGGTCAATTAGACACAAATTTTAAGGTTCTAAAAACTGAACGTATTATTTAACCTTTTTTTCATTGTTCAAGATCAAATGTTAGATTATGTCGTTCCAAGCAATCAATAAATATCCTTTCAGTCAATGATCAACTCAAACACCAAAATATTTTGATGGTCAGATCTTATCTTAATTTAAGAAACCATGAAAACTCAATTGTGCGCGTTTTTTGCAATTTGGAAAAAAATATAGTATTGCAAGCTGTAGTTCTTTAACCTCAATGATATGGACTTTATTTTATAACTATGAATTCTTGTTGACATAACTCTCTGACCTGGTTTTTTTTTCTTTTTTTTATATCATTGGTGAGGAATGATAGGGATGGGAAGGTGGAAGACTTTGACCTTGCAAAGCTCCTTAAAAAACCGACCTCTATGAAAGCAAGGTACAACCGTTCAAAACACTCGATGCTTATTTTCATCTTTGAGTAGCTACTTTGCTAAAGGTCAGATGGATTCTGAATATGGTGAAAACATGCATACTGATCATTATGGTGAAAATACGCAGACTGGTCATTATGGTGAAAATTCACACTCTGATCAAGTTGGATTCTCAGGCGCAACCATGTATGAAGCTAACTTCTCAGTTGGCGTACAGGCTGGTTATGGTGGAAATACTCGACCTTCTCAACCCAACTTCGCAGGTCCAATTAGGTATCAAGGAAATTCAGTTAGCCCAAGTCCTAATTATGGTGTAAATGGACAGTTTGTTCCAGCTCCAAGTCCAACCACTTATCCTCTAAATCCAGTTCAAGGGACTGTTTGGAGCACTGGATTATTTGATTGTCATGAAGATGAGACAAATGGTTAGTTTTTGCAGATGATTCAGCTATTTATGCATACTTTGCAACTTTACTTAAATACTTATCCGCTTTTTGTAAGGAGAGAGAGGCTTATCTGGAGGGGACCTGTAATAATAGCTCAAAGCCACTTTTATAAAAAGTAGGATAAATCATAAATTTAGTCTCTATACTTTGAGGTCTGTTTTAATTTGATTCATGAACTTTAATAATATCTAATTATGGCATAAATCAATTTGCTCCAGTTCTGAGTCCTACAATTTATCTTCCAAATCCAGTCCAAGGGATTGTTTGGAGTACCGGATTATTAGATTTCCATGAAGATGAAACAAGTTTTTGTAGATAATTCAAATATTGATGTATACTTCGCCAATAATTCTCCAGATCGAGAGTTTAAGGACCTATTTGTCACTTCTAAAAATACAAGAATCAAATGGACAAATGCTTGAAAGTTTATCGATTAGAGTTGTAATTTTACGCGAAAACATATTTAAATTAGATTGTATCTCAAACTCACCCTTGGTTCGTGTTTGACAGCGGTCATGACAGCATTTCTACCATGTGTGACATTTGGACAAATTGCAGAAGTGATGGATCAGGGAGAAATGAGTAAGGAGGATCTCTTAAACCTTCAATTTCTTGCCCTTTCCACTTGTTTTCCTTATCAAAGCTTCTATTCTATTAAAATTTTATTCAAGGTTTTACATGTCTTGCTGACTTTATATATCAACTTTCCACGATGATATATTTGTGAAACTCATTGCAGCCTGTCCTCTGGGGAGCTTTATATACACTCTGATGATGCCTGCTTTATGTTCTCAATGGATCATGGGCTCGAGTTACAGAACAAGACTGAGACAGAGATACAATTTGGTGGAAGCTCCATATTCTGATATCATTTCTCATGTGTTCTGCCCATGTTGTTCACTCTGCCAAGAGTTCAGAGAACTTCGAAGTAGAGGATTGGACCCATCTCTAGGTACTTATATATTTTTTTCTTTTCTATTTATAAACGAAAAAAGAAACCCATCTCTAGGTACTTACAATTATTTTAACTTGTTTTAGCACTTGAGAAAATTAGCTTTCTTATCCCTGATATAGCTCACAAAGGTTGGCAAAGATCTCTTTGGTATACCTTGCCTGCTAGTTTAAGCGCTTCACTTTTAAATACATTTGATCATCTACACTTGTTGAACTATACTAGATAGTTTAAAGGTTAACTATAATGGATAGTTTAAAGGTTAAAATACCATTTTGATCCCAAGACCTGTGCGTTGTTTTATTTTGGTCCCTAAACTTTTAATTTTAGTTCCCATGACTTTTAAATTTATTCTATTTTGGTCACTAAATTTTCAAAAGTCCTATTTTAGTCCGTAGGCTTTGATAAAAGTTAAAAATTTGTCCCTATGATAATTTTAAAATAATATGAATTGAAATTGGTTCAATAATGTTAATAATTTTTACCTTAAAAAAATGTTAATAATTTTAATACGAGTAAATAAATAAAATATGTGAACATATTTGAAAGATTGTATCTTTTTAAGAAAAATTACAAAAAAATTTCTAATAAAGATCAACTTGAACTTTTTTTTTTTTTTTTTTGAAGTCTAGGGACTAAAATTGAACATTTGAAAGTTCAATTAAAAATAGAATAAACTTGAAAGTTCAGGGACTAAAATGGACAAACTTTAAGTCGACTAAAACTTGACTTTTGAAAATCTATGAATCAAAATGGAATAAAGTTCAAAGTCAATGGACCAAAATGGTAGTTTAACCTAGTTTAAATTAGTAATCCTTTTTAAGTAATTATATAGGAAAAGTGGTTTCACTTATATATAAAAAATGCCACTGCACAATTAATTTGAAAGAGAGGTCCTTTCTTTTCTCTTTGGTCAACTTAGGGGATATTTGGCATGAGTATTTGGATTAGTATTGCAAACAAGTATCTAGCAAATACTCTTATAAAAACTACATCCAACCAAGATTTTGGTTGCAATCATTACTTTTAAATACTCAAAATAAAATACTCATTCTAAATACTAATTTTAAATACTTTTAAAAACTACATTCAAACGAAGTTTTGACTGTAATCATTACTTCTAAATTTTCAAAATAAATTTTAATTCTAAATTCTAATTTCAAATACTCTTAAAACCTACATCCAAATAAGGTTTTTGACCACAATCATTACTAATCATTACTTCTAAATACTCAAAATAAATCCTCATTCTAAATACTAATTTTAAATATTTTTAAAAACTTTATCCTAAAAAGTTTTTAAGTGCAATCATTACTTCTAAATACCCAAAATAAATACTCATTCTAAATACTAATTCTAAATACTTTTAAAATCTCAATCCAAACATAAGTAACTTATACTACGTAGCTTAAGGCAGTTTAGGAGTGATTTTGAAATGGTTAAAATCATTTTCTTAAATCACTCCCTAACTAAACTTTAATATTTCAAAATCAATTTTGATGGTAAGATTTGTGAATACTATGTTTGAAAATGTAAAACCAAATCTAATTTTATGAACCACACTTGCAATAAAGCAAATATAATGAAGACATTTTTTTAAAAATAACCTACAAACAACCATAAGCTTCATAACACAACTGTTTAACTTGGGCCACACTACTATGTCTAATTTTATAAAGAATTGTGCTGAGGTGCCAGCCTTATCTAAGCATAGCTATCATTATCTTGAAACTATTTTACGCATGAAGCAATTAATTTTAAAAAATTTCAAAATTTTTAGAAACCCATGTGTGAAAGTGGTATGGAAATGTCTGTCAATTTACCCTTAAAATCACTCCCAAGTATACTTTAATATAATTTTCGAGTTTTCTTCTTTTTCAATTTAATCCAGAACTATTCTTTCGAATTTTCTACTCAATTCAATTTAACCCACTGTTTTCCTATACGTTTCCAGGATGGAATGGAATTTTGGCTCAAAGGCAAGCAGCCCAATATGAAACCATGAATGTTCCTCCTCCAAGACAAAACATTCCCTAATAATCACCTGGAAAATCCTGTCTAGCTTTCATAACTGTGAATTGTGTTTTGTCAAAAAAAAAAAAGAAAAGAAAGAAAAACTGTGAATTGTGTGTGGTTTTGTTTTTTTCCTTGGCTTGATTTTGAATTAGTTAAATTTGTGATTTTTTTAAGTTCAACCGTTACGAGAGTGAGGGTTTGAACCAACCTTTGGAATGGCAATTGGTGCGAGTTATACTCAAATTGGTCGTAAGTTTGTGGATTACCATGATGAAGTAGGTAGATGTGTGTGATAGGTTTTATATTGGAATATTATATTAGCATATTATAGGGGTATGATATAGCTATTAATTAAGGGTTAGAGTATTTTAGTTATAAATATAGGGCTGGAGAATAGTAGAAGCAAGCAATATTTTGGACATTTGGTTTAGGTCTCGAGCTCACTCGAGAATGGAAGAATCCTAATAAGCTCTATACTTTGTTTATCTTGTAATGTTGGTTCTTTGATGTTGTAATAGATTCGAGGTCTATCATTTTGTTGTCTTTATTAGTACTAATCTATACAACATGTGATCTAGATGTGAAATTCTTAATTTTAATTTGTTTTTTATCTTAAAAAAGGAGAGTAAAGTTTGATGAGTTTAATTACATGTGTCGCAATTAAAATATCTAAATAAATGATTGTATAATGTAATTTTGTATTAATTTCTAACCACTAAATAGATACTAATGGATAAACTTCTCTCTTTCGTCTATTCTATTATGTGGGAAATCAGAATAGTATAGTTTGTTTTTCTTTCTACTCTACCAATTATGTGAGAACTGACATTGTGATTTCTATAATAACTTTAGAAGTGATCAATTTGGCCAAAATCATAAATTATTTATATAATGTAATTTAAATTTTATTTTAATTCATCTACTTTGAGGCTTACAATTTTAGTCGTTGGACTATCTTAAAAGCATATAAATTTTGTGTTGCATTGGTCTTTATTAGTCTTTATTTTATAAGTTTTGGAAGTATGTTCATATTGTATCTTTTGACTTTTATGGCATGGAAATTCTTATTATTATTTAACCAATTTTGGAAAAAAAAAACCCCTTCAAATTAACTCAATTCAACTCTGAATTTTCTTTTTCATACTAAAATCTCTTCCAGAGAGGATTCAATCCTTCAATCCGTTGACCTCAAATGAGGTAGAGGCAAACCATTTACAGATTGCTGAAGACAAGTCAACTGGCGGCCATTATTTCATTTTCAACTATTATCCAACTGGGCCAACTGGTGTATATCCATTCAGTCAAAGAAACAACTCAAAACCACAGAGCTGTTCTTATTCAAGAAACCATGTAAATGCAATTATGCCTTCAGAAAAAGGGGCTATGCAATTATGTAAGTCATTTCCCTCCAATCTTGATGATGTTGACTTCAAATTCCAATTTAAATGATAAACATGGTTGACTCAACTCTTCCAACTTGGCTGTTTTCCTTTTGTTTTTTATGATAGATGAATGAAAACTCTTTAAAAGATCAGTTTCCAAGCAAACAAGGAAGAAAAACATATTGCATATTCATCTTTGAGTAGGTACTTTTTTCTGCTTAAGAATAGTTATATGGATAGAAATGCACAATCTGCTCAACCTGAATTCTCAGGTCCGAGCATGTATCAAGCAGATACAGCCAAGGGAACTGCTTGGAGTACTGGATTGTTTGATTCCCATGAAGATGAGAAAAAAGGTTAATTTTTGTAAATTTTTTTGTTAATTGTTTGTATGTTTCTAAGGTTGTCTGTGTACTTTGTGTTTTTCTATGTATGTGCTCTTTTTCTATATAGACCGTCTGAACAGCAACATTTGGTTTGGCTGGCTAGGTTTTTCTCTGTGTTTTAAATTTTTGCTTCTTTGAGATAGATAATTTCATCCAACTCTTCCAACTTTTTTTTTTCTTTCTTTTGTTTTTCATGATTGGTAAATGGAATAATACACTTGTGGGGGCGGGAATTTTTACATTGAGAACTTTTTAGAACTCCAGTTTCTAGCCAGCAAGGCACAAAAACATTCTGCAAATGCATGTTTGAGTATATACTTTTCTCGGCTAAAGAATAGAAATAGATTGAAATGCACAATCTGCTCAACCTGAATTCTCAGGTCCAAGCATACATCAATCAAAAACATCTAGGCCAGGTGCTGATTATGCTGAAGCTGAGTTCTCTGGTCCAACTATGCATCAAGCAAATACTGTTAGGGGGACTGTTTGGAGCACTGGATTGTTTGATTGCCATGAAGATGAGACAAATGGTTAGTTTTTTTGTGTGTGTTTTGTACTTGTATAAACATTTTGCTTCTTTGAGATAAATAATTTTATCCAACTCTAGGAAGAGGGTTCTAGTGTTGGGGGTGGGGCCAGGTAGTTAGCTGTTGAAGCCCCCAAGGGTTAATACTCTTGACTAAGGCCTGCGATTTTTGAGCAATAGTAATACCTATTTGTTGGCTAAGGTTTGTGTGTTCGAATCTTCAAGCGAGCTTACTGTCAAAAGTTTCGATATCTCTAAAGTCTAGTCTTGGAACAGGGACAGGCTTTTTTTTTATTGACAAAGTTAGTTTTTGAAATTAGAAAACTCTTGTCCATTAGCATTTGAAGTTATGGATGCTTATGATTTGAAGATGCCAATATAATGCTAATAATAGTCAAGTTCAATTGACATGATGAATCACCTGATAAACAAGAAGTTACATGTTCAAATCTTCCACCCAATATATATTGTGCGAGATTTTATATCGAGAGTTCTAAGAAGCACCTATCTTTAGTTAGCCACAGCTTGTCCGTGTCTAACATGATATAGTGTCAGAGTCATATTTATATCCGTGCTTCTTAGATAGTCGTCTTTTTTGGCAGCGGTTATGACAGCGTTCCTACCATGTGTGACATTTGGACAAATTGCAGAAGTGATGGATGAAGGAGAAATGAGTAAGAGCACTTAATAATATAATATAATACCTTGGATGTTTATTATATTTTTGATACTGATGATGTAGCATTGATTGCATGTATAGCTTGTCCTTTGGGGAGTCTTATATATGGTCTAATGATGCCTGCTCTGTGCTCTCAATGGCTGATGGGCTCAACCTACAGAACAAGACTTAGACAGAGATACAATTTGGTGGAAGCTCCATATACTGATATCATTTCTCATGTCTTTTGCTCATGCTGTTCACTTTGCCAGGAGTTCAGAGAACTCAAAAAGAGAGGACTTGACCCTTCTCTAGGTACTTTTAATTCTCTCTCTTTTTTGTCTTTTGCCTTTCCAAAGGTCTTACCTAAGTTTTAGAGGTCATTTGGGATGTGGGAATTTCTTTTACATAGACTATTGTATAACTGTTTAGTTATGGATTTTTGAAAATTAAGCTTATTGAACATGTACTTTCACACGTCGGTTTTATTCCACTTTTAAACCATCATGAATGACTATTAAGGGCTTCAAAAATCATGAAGTGTTTAGAAAGAGTGGGTTTTATCTATTGAAACTACTTTCTTGGAGGTGTCTGGATGAATTATTATGGAGTGATTAGAAATTGAGAAGTTATTTTGAGTGATTGCGAAGAAGAAATTGTTGTAATAGCTCGTTGGATGAATTATTACAGAGTGATTGTAAAAATTATTTTTAATATCTTTATAGAAACCACAAACAAATAGTCCTAAAGAGTGTTGGATTTTGGGGTTGACGAGAGAGGAGAGGAAGAGGAGAAAAAAAAAGAAGAAGAAACGGAGTGATTTTGGAATATGAAGTATTTGTTTAGGGATTGATGTTTTGGAAAGGAGAGGTTGTAAACTTTTTTTTTTTAGATTTGTGTTTAAGAGAGAAGATGTTTATTTTAGATGAAATTTGATGTAAAGTTTAATTCCAGATGAGATTTGATGGAATGTTGTTGTGAAATTGATGAGAGATTGAAGAGGAATTGAGGAGAAGTTGTGATATACTAAAAACAAACAAGGAGTTCAACTCCTCAGTTTCCTCTCCTCCAAATCCAAACATATGAGTTTTCTTGTAACCCAATATAATACGGTAGATGATTATTTTACGAGTACAATCAAAATATATGTAAGTTATACGTAAGCTCGTTCAAATACTTAATTGACCAAGTTTCGTTGGAAAATATGTCAATTTTGTTAATAGTTAGGTAAGTAATAGTATTTTTTTAGTCAACAATTTATATGTGACATTGTTTATACATTAATGGTAAACTTGGGAATTATTTTTGTTATCATTATTATTATATGTTTGCAGTTTAGTTAAGAAATAAGAATTGTTTTTTGTCAACTTGTGTTTGTACAGGATGGAATGGAATTTTGGCTCAAAGACAAGCAACAAATAATGAAACAATGGGAGTTCCTCCCCCAACCCAAACCATGTTCTGATAATAATTACCTGAAAAACTTGTCAAATGTTCTCCACAATATATATTTTTTTTCTTTCTAGATTTTGAATTTGTTGAGTTTATTTATTGATTCACGTGGGAAGCAGCTAGTCTCTTGTTACTTTATAAATGTGTGATTCTTTTTTCTCCAACAATTATGATAAATTTGGCAAAAGTGTACTTTCTCTCCTGATTTTGTGGTCATTCTTACTGATGTGTTTGCCCGTTGAAAGAGTTAATGGAAATATGCTTGTTGCCCATTGGTTTAAAGTTGAGCTTCGCACTTCTATAACTCTTTCAAGCTTTAAAGCTTTATTCCATTTTCTCTTCTTTAGAGTTTCCTGTGGAAGGAACATCTCCCGGTCCTCGAGACCAACTAACATCATGAGCAGGTATAGAGACATTTGAATCATAGCTTCCAACCACTCGATATCTAGTGGGAATTCGATAGCTGCGGTAGCACTTCTCTCCCTTTCTTTCTTCATCTATATAATGAATAAGAGTTAATAAGGTCAAGAAGCTTGCTTCACATTCTCCTTTCTTTTCTTTATTATTGATAGGAATTCTCTTGTTAAGACCCTATAAATGAATTAAAATCTTAGATTCATACTAGAACCACGATGATTCAATAAAACCTTCCAAAAAAGTTATAAAATTTCATGAGTAAGAACCCTTGGATTATCACTTATTCAATGACTTAATATAATGAAAAAAATGACAAAGATACGTGTAGCTTTTAACCAAAATAAGTATAAAGTTATAGTTTAGTTATTGTGGTTTAAAAATTTTGAGTTTAGTCTTCATAATTTAGAAAAATGTATAATTTAGTAACGTTGAATTAAATTACTACCGATCAATAAACCTAGCGCGTCGCCTAGCCTTTTGATGAAAATATTTATTTTTATTGCATAATGAAATGGATAGAAGTGGGAGGAGGCAAAGTCAACGATAGCTTAGATTTAAAATATCTTATAAAATGAAAGGTTTGTATAATTTATTTTAATAGAATCCTAAACTTAAATGCCCAAGTTGACTGAATTTGATATGTTGGTACTAATTCCTCAACCCTACGAATTTTCAAGCTTAGTCTTTATTCAATCTCTTATTTCATCTATTACTTTTTACAAGTTTTGCAAATTGCCAATGTGGTGATTGAGATTGTTCTGTTCTTGTGTGAGTTTCTCTTGATGGAAAATATATATATTCATTTAATTCTAATAATTCATTCATATCAACTTATTTCTAATAATTGATTTTTAATCATTCATTTATACTAAGTGATTTTTAACTTCTCAAAATAATCATTCGTTTATAACACTCAAAATAACTTTTGATTTATAATTAATATACAATATCATATCCAAATTCTGATATTATTTTTCAGTTTTGCACCTCAAAAACATTCTTTCGAGTTACAGAATTTTGCTCTTAACAATTGTGCTCAAATTAACCACTTTTAAGCGATTTTATCATTTATAAGAACATCACTATCGCCACAACCCAAAAAAAATCGTGCTTGAATTTCGAAGCGAAATTTTCCAAATCCAAACACAAACCAAAAAATAAACCCAAGATGGCAAATTTACGGGCACCCACACCATTAATTTTGCGCCAACAATCGCCATAACCAAAATTGTACACAGGCAATTACGACCCACCGCCCTTTGTCCATTCTTTGATCACACCCACCAACTCTTTCTTCATGAACTCTTCTATATTTAATTATCCAACCTGTTTATTTACACGTATTAGCCATCTTTCACTTCCCCCTTCTCATTTGTTCGCCATTCCGTCAAGTTCTGCTCGCTTTCGCCTTGGAAGCTCCATTCCTAAGCTCTGTTTTCTTCGTTCTCGACTTTTTTCAGGTGGGTTTTCTTCCCTTTTAGTTATTTGATTCATGAGGATACTGATAAGAGATGGGAAATTGTGGGATTTTGTTTTTGTAGTTCTTCGTTTAGTTTAAGGGTCATTTTGAATGCTTCTCATCTCATTTGATTTTGGATTGTGTGTTTTTTATTGTTCTTATGTGAGTTTCATTTTTGAAATTGTGCTGTTTATTTGCTTTGACACCAGCTAGTTTTGACCTCGACTATTCTCACGAAATGTATAGTTTGATACTACAATATTTGTATGTGAAGCAAATTCGTAAGAAATCAATTTCTAGATAGGTGGTTAGTATGGAATTAATGGAAGGGTGGACTTCTTGTGTTTGAAAACAAGGAAAATATTTCGAGTTTGAACATAGGATTGGGGGATTGAAATTTGATGAAGGATATATGTCTTAACTAGTTGAGCTATAATTTTTCTTTAGGTAATTGAGCTTTGACAATTGGTCCACTTCGGTTTTGCCACTTACCATCTAGTTTATGGTTAAAATGTTCTTTGTGGTAGAATTCTAGAATGTATAGTTGAAGCTCGGTCATGACATTGTTACTATTCAATTAGTATAATCTCTTTAAATCTGAAACCGATCATTGAGTCATGACGATTGTCTCATTTTGGTTCCCTCACTTACCTAGGTCCTATTGTGGTGGGGCCAGATCGTAATGTATGGTAAAGATCATCTTTATGGTTAGCTTCCATGAATGTATATCTAAACCTCAATCATTGCATTGCTGCTGTTAAGTTTATAGTTAGTTACAATTACGAAGTCGAGGGAGCCAATTTTCCAATAAGAGCAAATGCTCAACCAGCATAAGTGTACTCATGACCATGGTCATTGGTTCGAATCCATGCATACAATTGCTGTTGAACTAAAAAGAACTCCTGGGAGCTAGTTTTGTAATGATGTGACTGTTTCATACCTGTTTATCCATTCTTATCCTAGTTCTTGTTTCTTCTTCTTGTCATGCAGTATTAAGTTCTTCTACCTTCATGGAGGTGGTCAAATCAGCAGCTAAGTACGGGTCAACTTGTAACAAGAATGTCGCTATTAGAGCTAACCAGAAAAGTCATAGTTACATACAACTGATCAAATCTGCCCTGAAGATATCTGATCTATTGACTAGCAGTGATCTGCGAACAGTATGTCTAATTTATATAATATAATGAAAACTGATTATTCTTGTTTGAGATACCGTGGCCTTTGCTCAGTATATTTGTATGAATGAGGTGAACCTTTGATAATTGTTGTTATAGATTGTAGTAAGCAATTGTTGAATGGATTTTTTATAACCTGGATGATAAAACAACAAGATGTTGACATGGTTAGAAATTTGACTTCAAAATGTATTCCTTTTCTGTTTCCAAGAAAATGTCAATAATGGACTGTTTGCTCCACACAAATCATTGTTTTGGTGCCATGACATAACTTTAAGTTCTTGCTATATTTTCTTTAAGCATAATTGTGTATATCCTCTACAGTTTTTTGGACACTCGCATGCCATTGGTCTTTAATCTTATTAAATGATGTTAAGGGACATGCGCATCTTGGTGGAGCTAAAATTGGAATTGTGGCCAAACCATCTGCTGAATTTCTTGCTGGAGTGCTGGGGACTTGGTTTAGTGGAGGTGTTGCTGTTCCACTTGCACTCAGCTATCCAGAGGCTGAGCTCTTACACGTCTTGAATGATTCGGTTTGCTCTTACTAGCTCTCTCACAACATTTTTCCCATTAAATTTTAGTGTCTGACTTTTTACTTGCAATGTTGTTTCAAATTTGGCAATTTTTTGATTGTGTAACCTATCATGCATCTGTAGTTTCAGAAGTTCCTACATCACTCATTTTTCTGGTTCTTGAATCATGAATACCTGTTTTCCCCTTATCTTATTACTGGAATGTTCTACTTTGACTAGTTTCATCAGTTAAAAATCTATTTCTGATTTCCTTTTTATTTTTATGGGTGGGGAAAGTGTGGATTATTTTGCTACGAGTATTATTTTTTTCTAAATTTGTTAATGTACTTAACAGTATACTTGACTATAGGAGGTCTCCATGATACTGAGTACTGAAGATCATGCTGAATTGATGCAAAGTGTTGCTGCTAAAACACTTGCGAAGTTTTCTCTTATTCCGTCAGTTCCTCATATTTGTTCAGAAACTAATTCTCATAATCAATCAACCAATATTGAAGTAGATTCAGTAGATGCAGAAAGAGTTTTTCAGGGGACGGTAGAAAATTTGAGTAAGATGGTTGAGTAACTTTGCAAAATTAAGCATTGTACCCATCAAACCATGTTTTTATTTCTCATTTCAAATGTGCAGGTGATGATCCTGCATTGATAATTTATACTAGTGGTACAACTGGTAAACCGAAAGGAGCCGTCCACACACACAGAAGCATCACTTCACAGGTATGGCGTAGTCTACTATGTGTAATAAATTATAATTAACAACCTCAGTTCACAAAAGTGATAACAACAATATATGTGAGATCCTCATTAGAGTCAAATTTTTTTTAGCTTTTAATTACTAGACTTTTTTGTAATTATCTTTTTGGAGTAAGTTTATTAGATTGGAGCCCCATACGTAGGTGACCCCCTTGTTTGTTTGTTTATTCATCATTTATTTATTTTTATTGTAAAAAAGAAACGTTTCATTGAAGTTATGAAATATGGGAAAGATATCCCGATGTCCAGTGGGCTTACATAAACAAATTCCAATTAGAGATGAAATAAGCTAAACTGACGTATGAAAAAGTGGGCTTATCTTATTCTTTGCATAAAAAATACACAGTAGTAAATACACATAGTAGTAAGAGTCATTTCTAGGAGATATCAAAATTCCTACCGACATCTTCAAAAATCCCACTTGTCAAAAATACAGAGTAGGTGGTCTCCCCTGTTTGTTAGGACTGTTTTTTATGTATGCCCCTCTTCTATTATTTTTTGGTTAAAAGTATGGTTCATTATAAAAACAATATATTTAGGGTTCAACATTCATGATTTATGGTAATCTGTTTCAATTCTTTGGTCTAATTTCAGGTTCAGACATTGTCAAAAGCTTGGGAATATACATCTGCCGACCAGTTTCTGCATTGTCTTCCCCTGCATCATATCCTTGAAATTTTGTACATTAGTTGCAGCTGCTTTAATTTTCTTATTTCAGAAACTTAAAATAGTTTGGAAAAGTTGTTGATTTAACTGGAACTATACATGTTCATGGGCTGTTCAATGGCCTGTTGGCCCCTATCTACGCAGGTTCCACGGTAATTTAACTTTAACGAGATTGTTGGTTATGCATAAAAATTCCTACTCAATTTTGAAGTCAGCTTGACTTTTGTTTATTTCCATGTTTTCAATCAAGGTTGAGTTTTTGCCAAAATTTAGTGTCAGTGGTATCTGGCAACGGTGGCGGGAATCATATCCATCCAGTGGTTCTAAATCTGATAATGCTATAACAGTTTTTACCGGGGTAAGCATAGACTTTATGTTGAGTATGCATGTCATTTTTGTTGCTATACTACCTCGATGGCTAGATTATAAATACAGCATATATTATGTGTGCTATACACGAGCTATCAAACTTGCACCATCTCAAATATATCTAGTCAATTTAATTGGTTTTCTTACTACAATGATCAGCTGTCTTGACTTCATGCATTAGATATGTTTTGGGTATCCTTTGTGTTTTGCATGTTATTCTCAATTATTTGAACATTTGGTGCATTAATATTCTTGTACCGGAGGTTAAAAAAGTTTGCACTTCGGAGCATCATTATCATATTGATAAATTCTAATGTGTATCAAGTGTTCTTTGGTCAAATATCTGTGGATGTATAGGTTCCAACAATTTATGCTCGACTGTTACAAGGTTATGAAGCTATGGAACCGGAGCTACAGGTTGCTTCCGCTTCTGCTGCAGGACAGTTGCGCCTAATGGTGAGTCTGAGGAAAGGATTGTGAGATATTAGTTGAATACTATAACGACGAATGGTTCATATGTTATTTGATCTTTCTACATCTTTATCCTACTACCGAAGTTCTGCCTTAAAGTTTTACTCCCATCTTCTTTAGATGTGTGGCTCTTCTGCACTTCCTCCTCCGATCATGAAACAATGGAAGGCAGTAACTGGTCACCAACTTTTGGAACGATATGGCATGACCGAAGTAAGTAAAGTCGGTTATATATTTTGTTTCGTGATATTTTACTTTTTGTTTCAAGGAAATGCACTAAAATAGCATTCTCTTGATTATGTTTCTGTTCTAGTTTGTCATGGCAATTTCAAATCCTTTAAATGGTCACAGAAAGATTGGAACTGTTGGCAAGCCTTTCCCTGGCGTGGAGGTTAGTACTCAACGCTTGATATTTACTTGAAGCTGATACTGTGGAAAATGCAGTCTATGAGTCTACATATTTTGTTGGTTTGTTATACTTTTTTTATACTGCAAGTATTTTTCTGATTACAATCTAAAAATTTAAAAATCAACTACTGTGAAAAAATATTCTCTCTGAATGCAAGGGACGGGTTTTACAAAATCTGACTTCTAATCTGATAAGTGTTCTGCAAAAAAAAAAAAAAAAAATCTTGTTCATTTGAATGGTTTCATTTATCATCCTCTTTTTCTATTTTCAACTGTTCTTAGGAATTCGACTCTTACATTTAAAGATAGAGAGAAGAAATTCCTAGCAGGATGTTCCTCCCATCCCTGAATTCAGCTAAGAAAATTTGGTCATACTACAGTTCTTCTTTTGTGAGAAATGAGGAGAGAAACTAAATTAGTTTAAAGAGAAAGTTCACAAAAACTGAACAAGGAGATAAGATGTCACCCTAAAAAAAGATTTCTCAAGAAGTTACAAAATACTTGTTAGAATTAATCAAAAGAGATCAGTAGTTCCAAGAAGCCTTTGTCAAGGATGCCCATCTAGGGATAGGAAAATGCCAATAAAGATAGTACTCGAGTGAGATTTTGAAATTCTGGGAAGTAGTTAACTTCTTCCCTTTAGAGATTTTGAAATTCACGCCTTGAGTGAGAGTCACTTGAGGTTATAGGTTCGAATCTTTAGGTGAGCTTAATAAGGATAGTACTTGATGCCTCTTAGAGTTACCTTCGCCCAAAGGGCCTTGGGGTGATCAAAAACTTTTGAAAGATAATTAAAAGCTAAATGTGTTACATCTTGATGTTGATTCGTTTTTGATAACCTGGGAATTTGGAGCTTTGCTCTTCTAAAGTTGGGAGACCATCAACCCATCCCTAGGCTGCGGTACCGGGACATATCGGAGGAGGGGAGACACAATTGGGGGTGTCTACAAGTTAATGTCACAAGCGGGTTTCAAACCTAAGACCTCAAGGAGATCTATCCTTAAACCTCAAGCCTTCGATCAAGTGCGCCACCCGTCTTTGTATTAAATGAATGCTCCTATCTTAAACAAAACAGTATCGCATTCCTATTGACCATCAAAAGTGTAGTCATGTATATTGAAGAGTATTAACTAGCATCACGAACTCACTTTTGTTAATTTTGACTACAAAGATGTAACAAGGGTGTTAAATTAGTGTTGGCTAAACTGTGCATCTGATATTGAGATTGACT
>JBBMEG010000002.1:5207981-5219605 GCA_037832605.1 Cyclanthera cordifolia
AAAAACAAAATTTCTCTTCCTCAGTTCTCAGTCAAATTGATTTTGATTCTCTTCAATGGAACTTTTATGATTATGATATCAAAACCTACCATTCATAAAAGTGTCGGCTGTTATTTTATGGAAAATAATAAATAAATACAAAAATAACAACTTGAATTTTGGAAATTTTTCACACCCAAAACTTTACATTTACATATTCACAACTTTTAAAAAAATATATTAATTTTTTAATAAAAAATGAAATCAACTTAATTATCAAAGTTTTCTAAAACATTTGAGTAAGATGACATTAACTTATATTTATACTAGCCGAAAGAATACAATAGTTCAACCGTATTAGTTTATACTCAAGAATGTCATGTCACGGGTTCAAATCCTCCTAGCCGCCCTTCTTAAAAAAAAAAAAAAAAAAAAAAAAGGAAATTAACTCATCCATTTATGAAAATGTATGCACTTTAATCGACAAAAAGAAAGTTAATTAACCCTTGAACTTTTTATTAAAAAAATGCTAAACTTCGGCAACAAAATAATTAATACTCAACTCGTCAATTTCAAATCTAAACTCATTCATTGATGAAAATGTTTAAACTTTCATCAAAAAGGAAAAAAGAAAAAATTCAATTTTTTTTTTTTTTTTTTTTAAGGTTTCCCGCTCATTTATATTGAAAATGTATAACGTTGGCAGCTAAATGAAGTTAATTTCAATAAGCTCTTGAACATCATAAAGCAAATTCTAAATTTTCAAAAACATTAGGGTAAAAGTTTATATTACTGTTTAAATTCGTACTTGTAACTAGATTTATTTCAACCAATCGATTTTAACTGAGTGACGATTTAACACAATTCAACGCTAAATTGGTGGACGTATGAAAATGTATATTATATGTAATAATTATATATTATATATAGATATATATATATATTATTTGAAACATATACTTACAGAAGGTTGAGGATTGGTGAGATCTTTTGGAGCACTTTGCATATAAGGGTAACTAAGTGCCTGCAAAAAAAAAAAGGGGACAACTTTGAGGTGAGTGAGAAAAGAATGTTCAGAAAAAGCATGGGATTTTACAGTTTCTTTTTCTAATTTTATAAACTCTCCACTTATATTTTTTATAATAATGGACTTACTTTTTCAGAAACTAAGTCCTTCACTAGTTTAACAAACAATCATTTCACTGCACACCCACTAATTTACTTATAAAAACACCACTATCAAACTGGTTTATAAAATCCAAACAACAATCAAACACAAAATATAGAAAAATTCAAACCAACAGTACACAAATTTATGTATAAATGTACTGTTAGTTACACTCACAGAACATAATAGGTTTATTAAAGAGTAACAAATACAAAAATTTCAATCAAATGAAGCTATAATTTCGAGAGGATTTATATAGTATAATGTTGTAAAATCTTATTACAACAAACAATCTAAATATATAATATGAAAATATAATCCCAGTTATAATTTTGACTGGATATATCTCAAGAGAGTGATTCAAAAATGTAGTGTGGGTACGAGAGGTTTAAGGAAGATAAAAGCACGCTTTGATTATAAAAAAATAATTTATGAGTGATGGTAGCAGAAAGCCTTCATTTTAATTGAAAAGTTATTAGTGATAATGACAGAAAATATTGTTTTTGATGTATGAATTAATGAGCGGTTATAATAAAAGTGATATCGTAAACATATAGAGCTTTTTATGGGAGATTTTGAAGAATTTTTACAATTACTCGATACAAACGTGAAGGTTGGTTAATCTCTGAAACAAACGTCGCTTACAAATTCTCTATATCCAAACACATCCTAATTCAATTTATAATAATTTAGATTGATTTAAAGGGCAAATAAATAATAAATTGGCATTACCTCAATTTGTCCCTGAAGAAATCTGATGTACCCAATAGCTTCTGATAACACAGAGGCAGTATCAGTCTGCAAAAGTGAAAGGGGAAAAAGGAATAAAATAAATTAAAAACTTGAATTTAAAGCCTGCAACCCTTTTGATTTCTCTCCAGCTTTGACAATTTATTGCTAAAAAACACAAATATTTTAAAAAATATATAAATAATGTTAATTATGAGGAAAATTACTGTTGGGGATAAAGTGGGTTAAACAGTAATAAAATAAACTTTACCTTTCCAAATGGTGAAACGATTTGGTGAAGAGTTGTGATTCGATCTACGAGCTTCTCCTTTCTTACCTGTTCTAATTAATACATTATATTATTCCATATTCAAACTTAAAAGATGAATTTGACATTACTTCACTTCAATCAAATTAATTATATGCCAACCTTTCATGCAAACATGTTTTCAAAAAGATGTCATTTTTCAAATAAATCAAAACTTCTTTTTATCATTGTTTTTTAACTCTAAAATAGTTGCTCTCCTTGAGATTCCCGCTTTGAAAATAAAAAATGAAGAGGTCTTACAAATTTTTATAAGAATCTGTGAGTTATTTCTTTCGTTGTTGATTCATTTCGAAACTGAATTTAATATTTATAATATTGGAGAAATTCAATTCAAGAACGACTTAACTGCTATATGTTAACTGGGTTATTCTTATGACAAAATCAATATTAAGTTATGAAATTCAAATAGATATTCCAAAAAATAAGAGATTTGGTTCAAATATGATTAACTAAAAAAGACACTATAAAAAAACATGATAATATACACAAAGAAACAACTCACAATTTATGAGACAGGTTCATGAGTTTGGATTTAGTGTAAGTGTGTACCTTTAGAGGTGGTTGGCTTGAAGATGGAGTATGAACCCTAGCCTTCTTACACGGTCCACCTGCCGTAGCACTCGAATGGTTCGACTGCATGCGTGTTCAAGTGAGAAAGAAACGGTAATTAAATACTTGTCCAAGAGTAAAGGCAAAAGAGACAGTAAAACCTTGCTACTCAATCTCACCTCCGGAAACCGGTCGGGGCAGCCGCCAGCGGTCGCTTGATTGTTGTTGTTGTGATCTTGGTTGTTGCTATTACTAGAAAAGCTTAGAAATTTGTTGGTATGAGAAGTAGTTGGAGTAGTGGAGGGAGGTTGAAGAATTAGTGAGTGATCTGTTTTGGAAAATTCTTGCTTGACAAAATCACCAAAATTAGGGGCTGCAATTGGTGAGAGATTGTTGTTGTTGTTGTTATTCAAGATTTGATCCTCCCAATTCTCCAATTTTTTTGGTTGAAAATGACTCATTTGGGTTTGGTTCAAAACCCTATCTTCATCTCCTCTAATAACACCAAAAATATATAAATATATTATTATATATTCAAGAACACAAAAAAAGAAACCAAATTGAAAGAAGAAACAAAATGAAATCATGCATAATAAATTACAAGAGAAGTTGGCTCCATGATGGAGGCTGTTCAGCAAAAGAAGTGAAAGAGGGTTGAAACATGCCCCACCAATTAGGGTTTCCAGCCATCATTGGTTTAAGTTTGAGGTTCTATAAATTTATTGGAAGATGAAGAACAAGAAAAGAAACCCTTTTGAAGAAGAAGCTAAATTTAGAGTTATGCATATGAAACTTAATTTTGGGACTTAGTCATGTTTTGGAGTTTATTAATTGTGGAGGAAGAGAAAGAAAAGGGTTTTGCAGCTTTGCTTAGTTAGAAGGAAAGTTGAGAGAGAGAGAGAGAGAGGATTGGGTTAAGGGAACTTTAATTTGTATCTTTTAGATTTCATTTATTTGGTAGGTTTTTCTTCTTATTTGTGGATGGTTTGCTTTGCTTTATTATGAGTGGATGCCATAAAAGTGAAAGAGGGCACATTGCCTTCTATCCTCTCTCCATTGTTTGAGAGATGTAACACTGTTTGATATCTCTAAGCTATTTTTTGTATAAATAAAAGTAATTAGATCAAAAGATCACTTATACATGTATTATGATACCTAGATGGTATCATAATACGTGTTTAAAGCGGATTTCTCATCTACGTTATTGTGTAGTAAAGTTTTACTCTTTTATTTTCATAGGTCATTTCATAAAAAAGACGTAAAGAAAAGATAATTATATCTTTAAAAAACAATTAGAGTAACTCTAGATGACGATCCATTAAATACATCACCAATTATACTTTCCCAGTTTCAGTCTAGGGGTTCAAAAAGTTTAGTTTATGTTTTTTTTCGCTATTTTTAACTATATGGATTAAATTTTAATTCTTTTCAAATCATAAAAATTAAATTCTAAATTTTAAAATCATAGAGACTAAATTGTAACGTGCATCTATTTTGTTGGTTTAATCATCTATAATTTGCTCTATGAAAGCCTAATTATGTCATAGATTTTTGTTTGTTTAAATTATATATATGTTTTATAGAAGTCAAATATATTTGTTGTTATATATATTCTATATAGTTATAGTTGTGATCATGTACATGAACTATGAATGTAGAATTAATGTTGGGTGACTTTTGATCAGATAATTTGCATATTTAATATGTGTGTCCATATGTATTGATCAAAAGAGGATGAAAAATATTACATAAGAGATACAATCAAGAAGGCTAATCCAATTAAGAGCTATCAAAGATGTCTCGTAGTCTTAAAAAAATGAGATTTTAATTTACAACATAATATATCATATTTGAAATAGTTTCAGCCCGTGGATTCTTCAGATCTATCTTGATTTTGAAAGATACGCGAGTTACGTTCACCAAATTGTTTATGGTAACAACTTTCCCATTATTCAACTTCCTACCCACTCCTTTGAGAATAAAAGATTGAAGATCAAAGAAGTTCTAAACTCCTCCCATTGCTGAATTTTGTTCCATAAATAAAGGGAGAAAGAACATTGGAGGAAAGTATATGATGGTGAGAATATTCGCAAGCGATGTGACATAATTAACTGCATTGCGAAGGCATTAGATAGACATTTGGAGCACAACGTTGCATAATCTCTTAAGTATTTACTCCCCATAAAACAAAGTACTTCAGTTTTTTAGCCATAATAATTTCCATAGATCAGTGGCAATAATCCTTCGAAGATATAGTGCTTCATTTGAAGCTTCCGTGTGCAGTTTATAATATTGATTGAAGATTGTATTTTGTTCGTGTATAGCGTACGTATGCCTAATTCGACCAAAAATATGTATATTTACAATGTATTGATAAACTTGATGATCCAATTCAACTAAAAAATATCAAGATTAGGTTGCGTTTAGTTCGAAAACTGATTGACTTTAATTTTTTTAGTTTGGTCTACAAAATTTTATTCATGTACATGAGTTTTAATCAATATAAATGCAAATAATTTAAAATTTATCTATATTTATAATTATTTTTTTTAAAACTCAGCTCCAAGACTGTTAGAAAATATAAAATAAAAATAAAAGATAAAATAAATAAATAAATAAAGTCCAAATATATATATAATAAAGTATCATGAGTTTTGTAACTCGAGTTCTCTAATTTTCTTAATTGTACTAAACGAATTTAATGCTCCGACACCGCATGCATCAATATATTTTCTTAATATAAAGTTATGGATTCGTATCACCCTTTTCTAATTTATAATTAAAAAAAAAAAAAATATTAAATGCATGACCTATAATAATGTAGATAATCCAATGCATGACTTATTTGTAATAAACACATTTATACTATAAAACTACACACTTATATTAATTGAATTTAGTGATACAAAAAAAAAAAAAAAAAACCACCAAAGCAAATATAGCTCAGCTGTCATTAGAGATGTGCTCGATTTATTGTTCCAGTTTCTCCGCCCTCAATGTTATAACTTAAAAAAATAAATAAATAAACTAGATAATCTATATTACTTATCCAATCCAAACGGTAATGGATTAGCAAGATAAATTTTTTGTATATTAGTAAGAAAAATATACTAATAAGATATATAAGTTGATTGGTTGGATTGAGTTTGATAAGTTATTTTTTAATACACATGGTTGAACAGGTTGACTAACCTAAAATTTTTGAATTGATCTAAAAATTTTCATTTAACACTGTATTGAAATCATATACACTCGTTCAGTTGAATTATTGCTCTTGTCGCAAATGTATGTGATTAATTAGTTCTTCAAATTGTTATCTCCAAAAAAAAAAAAACTTCAACTTTCTAATTCTTGTCTGTTTGTAGGAATAGCACAAGGTTTTCTAAACCTTTTTCTTTTTAAATTGTAGATATTGAGATACTAAAATATTTTTCTCTCCTTTTTTTTTTAATTAATTTGTTAGTCTAAGTCACAATGTTGGTCTGTCCATATCTCAAAAGGTTTTAATTTATAATTTACACTACAAGTTAAGAATTATTTTGATTAAAAAAAATTATATTAAAATTGTTAATTTCAACAAACAAAATTAAAAAGAATGGTGGGGATTGAATTAGACACACTACTATAACTTGATGTGTTTAATAAAGTTCTAATTAACTTACTTTATATTCCAATTAAAAGACTAATCCTCTTTTTTCTTTTTCTTTTTTTTTTTCTTTTTTTTTTTGTAGATGCAAGAAGTCAAATAAGGATATATTTTTTTAGCTTGTCTCTTTTGAGGTTGTTAAAGAAAATAATTCCAACCACTCCCACATCTAGCTGCCAAAATTCAAAATGCAAATTATTATTAAATTTTAAACAAAATTCTTTTCCCAATAAATTCTTTTTTTTTTCTTCGTAATGGACACCAATCTTCAATTTGCATTCACTTTTTAAAATTAAATATACTCGTCCTTTTTAAAATATTAAACTTCACAATATCTCACTCTTTAATCATTAACTTCTCTTATAAAAAAAATGAAGCGTCATTTTTTTTTTTTTTTGAATTATCGAAATTTCGATTTGATATTATAAAATGTATAAAAAACTATAGCCAATACATATATTTATAAACGTTTAATCATTCACTCTACAATTATTTAATTAAATTTTTTTTCATATATTTTTATTATTGACAATTCTAGTTAATTATTAAATAATGATGCAGTCAACATCAATTACATTTAAAAAAATTGTTTAAAAAAAAACTAATAACATACGACAAATTTCACTCTCACTAATCATAACCGGTACACTAAAATAATGGTTATATTATTATAATTAAAAATCAATGATCATAATAACTACTGGAATTTTTTCTCTTTGGAAAAGAATAAACAATTATTGAATTAGAAAATCAAATAGTATAAATACGAGTGAATAAAATCAGACCGTAAAATAGCAGATGATGGGCCTATCGGAGCTCAAAATACGGGCCCAATATTTTAATGTTTCAATATGGTGGGAACTTCGCTAAGCCCACTGGACTAAACCATCAAGAGAAATCAAAATAAGAAAAAGAATGGGGTGAGAGAGGCTCGAACTCTCGACCTCAGGATAACTCGTTTAAGCTATGAGACCTACGCGCTAGCCAACTGCGCCACCACCCCATTGATGATAAACGTTTCAGACTAAATATTTATAACATATTTATATAATTTTATATATTAAATATATTTTTTATTTTGCTCTTTATATGTTAACACTTCAAAATTTAGTCCATGTTGATAAATAAATTCAAGGATGATATTTGAATTGATAAATAAAATAAAAAAGAGTAATGTGAAGAAATATCGATTTTGTTCTTGTAATTTTTCTTTCATTTTTTTTCTTCTCTTTTAAATAATTATTGTCAATAAATTTTAACATGCACTAACGTTAAAGAATTAAATTGAAAAATGTAAAAAAAAAAAAAAAAAAATTAAAACTAATGATGAAAAATTGTTGCGTATACTTTACTAGGAATAAAATATTGTCAGGCGTAATTGAGTTAGTATAATGGTTCTAGTATATATAAAATGATATTAGGTTGTATTTGGTGTGTATGACTTTAAGCCTTTGTTATTTTCTCTCCTTGCAATTCTATTTACTTTCATACTTTCCTTTATTTTCTTACTACATAATCTTTAACATTATTAATATTATTGTAGTAAACTCTACTAATTTATGTGTCTCGATAATTAAAATGTTATCAATTCAAGTGCATATCCTTCCAATTGTGGTTAAGTTTAAAAAGAAATTGAAATTCATTTAAAAAGCACCCTAAGCACGATTTCTTAAATTTAACCAGGTGTGAGTATAGTGAATTATTTTTACAAAAATGTATCTAAAGATCTAAACTACTAAACTCTTAGTACAATGTATATTATTTTACAAGCTAATTACGAGAATTAAGAGAAATCAAAACGCTTTAATTTATGACCACCTTACTATCTACGTATTTATTTGCAATTAAATGTTTTGTAGTTATACGATCAATTTATTTACTAAGAATATGTTTGTAATGTTAAACCAAAACAAAATTTATTTGTCATCTCATTTCACTACTTTAATTCGTAGAGCACCGGCATTTTGCAACTTTTACCCAACTCGAAATCAAATTAATTAGAAAATAATATATTTATAATTTTGTTTAGAAGATTTATTAGAATTACATGGACAAAAGTGTAACACATCATTGTAGAAGTAAGAATAGATGGATTAAGAACAAATTCAAAATAGAATAGAAAGAAACATAAAGTTATTTTATTATACAACAAAAAATATCATTAACTCCCTCCCACTAAATCTTGAAATTCTTTCCTGATCTCATCAGCCAACTCTATTTCTCCAAGCCTCTTCAAACCCCTACTCAAAACCCTAACCATATACTCATCGGCTTTAACGCCGGACCCCCACCCGCTCCTCCTCATCATCCGATAGATCCTGACCGTCGATTCCCTTCTATCTCCACCAATCACCGCCTTGATCAGCTTAATCAAACCCTTATCATCGCACTCGATCTTCCTCTCTCCGTCGTCCAAATCGCACACCAGCCGGTCGATTTCCTCCGCCGCTCCGTTCCTCGACAGCGCCGCCGCGACCTCCGCGTACAGCCCTAAATCGGCGTCGTACTCTGATCGGATGACGGCGAAAACCTCCAAGGCGAGGGCGCATCGGTCCTGCCGGAGGAGCTCCTTCAGGGCGGCGACGAGGTCGGCTTTCAGCAGTCGGGAGAGAGAATTTGAGAGTACTTGTTGGAGCTTGGTCGGGTCGGATCTTTCTGCCCGTTTTAGTGATTGAATGGCTTGGATTGCTTCGATGCTTAGGGTTCTGCCTTTCACTAGCGGTCCTCGGTTATCGCGTGGGCCGCAGCGTACCGGAAAGGCGACGGCGGCGATGGCAGTGACGGCGGTGATGGGGATCGGGATTGGAATTTGGGATTTGAGAAATGAGGAGCGAAGTGAAGAAGCCATGGCGGAACGCAGTTGGGGATAATGGATTGGGTTTTTTTTTTTTCGGGTTAGGCGTTTTTGCAATTACTGTTATACCCTTGTTTGGCGATGGAACGAAATTTTGGATTTAGGCTTGGCCCATTATTCTTTTGTTATTGGGCCTAATAACTTGTGTGCTAGACTTATTTTCTTGGGCCGTAAATGGCAAAAGGATGCGTCCAATTGTCTTTAATTAAAGGATAACCAACAATTTATGCACGTGGATATATGATATTGAGGGGAAGGTGTTTGTATCAAACTGTCATTGATCATGTTGTCGACCATAACTTATCACAATAAGATATAAATCGTACATTATATGAATCACACATATTTCATGAATAATCGAATAATCATTTATAATTTAGAGAGTTTTGATACGATGATAAATTTTGAGAAAAAAACTTAAAACAATTTTCTTTTCACTAATTTTTCACAAATATATATAGTATATAATATATCAAATCTTAATCTTATAACAATTTGGAGATAATATCTAATGAATATACTAAATAGGTAACGTTTCAAATATTAAATCTAAGAGAATATTTTCACACATATTAATCATAACACAATATAAAATCTAATCTTTTTTTATTTGGCCAACTATAATTCATAGATTATATAATATGAAAGATCTCGTAGATTTGAATGTTCCACCTCAATTATTGTTTATTAATAAAAACTTCATTGACAATTTTTAATAACTGATTCAACATCAACATCCTTAAATTCAACATCAACATCCTTATATTCAACTCATAAGCTAACAAGAATGCTAGCTTAAACCTATAAAAAAAAAAAAAATATGAATATATTCCTTTAATTATGAGATGTTGAATTTGAATCTTGCTTTTGTAAATATAATTAAACTCGAAATTAAGAGACGATAATGAAAATCTCAAAAAAAAAAAAAAAGAGACGAGAATGAAAGCGTGTGAAATGCACTAAGATTAGGGCATAGAGGGCCGTGGGTACGAATGCAATAAGAGGAGAGCAATGGTACGCGTGGGGAACAAATTGGGTCACCCCCTCCATTCTCTCCATGTCCTCATATCCCACCATTAAATTTTTTAAAAATAAATTAATTTCAGTTTCAAATGATGAGATTTCTTATTCATATTCTGTGTTGATTCATTTAAGTTTAATTGATTTAGATTTGTACATGGCCACAATCAATTCATTTAAATAAAAATTATGGTAATCATACTTACTTATAATTTCTATATCAATATTAATTAATTTAAGCAAAAAATACTCTACATAATAACTTTTAATTCTAGTTTATATATAGTATATTTTCATTAGTTTTTTTTAAAAAAAATTAATTTTAGCAAATTGATTGAAAACTGTTAATGAAAAATTGATCAAAAGCTACGTTAACTGATTAATGAACTGAGACGAGACCTCATGAAAAATCTCCTTAATTTAATTCATCGAGACTTATTGATAATGTAGTATATGATTTTTTTTTTTAATTTAAGAGAGACAAATTTATTGTATATTTCTTGAGAAAATACTTTATTTCTAACTGTGTTATTTTGTAAATAGAATACTTATCTATATCATTCCAAACACCACCGAATGCAAGAATAACCTTCACCACACAAAGTTATGTATAAAAAATGTAGGGAGGAAGACAATCAAGAAATCGTTTTTTACCCAAACAATTTCTTTATTGAATGAATAGTTAAGATCATAGCTACAGATGAAAACATACGAGTATCAATCACATACCAAGCTCATCGGATAGCGATACTGTCTTTCTTCCCGTCTATAATTACTAACTGAGTTTGCAATTCCATTGTTTTTTTAAATAATCTACAAAATTTTTGAAAAGAGAAGTTGAAGATAACTAGATTTTAGGAGGAAAAAGAATTTCTGACTAAATATTATTGATTTTTTTTTAATATATAGTTTATCTCATGAATTTAAGACGGATGAAAAATATACTTTTTATTTAATAATTAATTAAAAAAAATGTCTTCACTTGGAGAATTGTTATTTATTTTTCTATATATTTTTCTTAAAATTAACTATTATTTACCATTTAAAAAATTTCAATCCAATCACGTCAAACTCACTATAAAGAGACAAATGTTTAAAGACATTTGTAGAGAAAGAGGTTCAATAATTTCACATCGTACAACTTTATAACAACTTTATTTTAATTTTATGATGTGAAATATCGAGTTTTATTTTCTCACATTTCTGTTGCTTTTGTTTTTCTTTTTTCTTTTTTCGCACTCCTTTATCAAATAATTTTAATTTTAATTTTAATTATTGTTAAGAAATATGCACTTTAAAATTTGAAAAGTTATTCTAAAATAGATGAATGACAAGTGGATGGATGGATGTT
>JBBMEG010000002.1:5219936-5242969 GCA_037832605.1 Cyclanthera cordifolia
GTTTAGAGCAAACAACTAAGTTGTTGAGTTTGTTTATCAAACAAACTCTCCAACAACCTACAACTAAACTAACAATTATAAATTAAATTTATATTTTTTTAATAAACTTTTGTTTAAAGGTGATGTTTGATAGCAATTAAAAGCAACTCAAAATTTCAAATAAATGTTTCCATCTAACTAGCATGAAATAAACAAACAAATATATATACTAACACTTGAATTTTCTTTTCTTTTTTTTTTTTAAGATTATTATTTCACCTTAAACTTTGTAACAAATATTCATATTCTGTTTAAATTAATTGCAATATTCCAACTTTGAAATAAATAAAAAATATTTTTCTAAACAGATGACAAATGACAATTATATATATATATGAAAATAGTTCAACCCTACTTGAGAAGCTCTTCCTTTTTAGTGAAAGAAGGTTCATTTATTTGTACAATATCTGTTGCTCTAAAAACCAGCTCCAAATTTATCTTAGGAATATTTTAATTAAAGAAATAAAGTGGGTGGAAAAGGACAAGGAAATCAAGAAAATTAGAATTAAATTAAATTAAAATGGGGTTTAAAAGATGGCATATGTCCTCTTGCAAAGTACTAAAAACTAAGGTTATCTTTTTAATTATTGTAGATATTGGTGGGTATGGTATCATTATATATGTGGAGATTATGTGCAGATTTAATCACAAATAATATATGATCCCATTTATTTGTCCTTTAATTATTCATCGTCAAAAAGTTAACAATCAAACACTTTCCATTTAAAATTTGAAGAGGTTTTTGCAGTCCAATCTTAAATTATTAACCAACTAATTCATACATTTAAAAAAAAAAAAAAAACATTATTTTAGAAAATACCATAATACCATCAATTCAATAGAGTTAAAGTAAAAAAAAAAAAAAAAAAAAAAAAAAAAAAAAAACATTCACACCAAACCTCCATGGCTGCCGCAGAAGAAACCTCACCCCGTATCGTCGGCAAACATTCACACAAAAATTTTCATGGACGTCGGTGAAGAAAATTTTATTCCACTCTAACCACTTATTCTTCAAACGTTTCCGTTAAGATTTGTCAATCGGTCAAATCTCCATTGTGGGAAGAAATCAAGCTTCATCATGGCTGAGAGGTCTCACCGTTGGGAAGAAAGCCAGAAACAACTTGGATCTCGTCGTTGTCTCCCATCATCGTTTAAAAAATACGTCAGGAAAGGATGGTTTCGTCTAAAACTAAGCACTAGCGATCGAAATTGAGAAACTGAGATTTTAACTTACTCCCGTTTTGAAATAAATGTTTATATTCTCTTGTCAAACTTATAGAACTAATCAAATCTATGAAATAATTATAAATATAATCACTTTCAAACAAATTAGTAAATCTAGTCACTATATTAATGAATATTATCATGCTTTTGCATGTATATTAAAAAAAACCATAAATATTTGTTTTATAGCCCATTTTGAAACTATTTGCATCCATATCAACTTTTTTGGGCGAACCTATCAAAATGATCAAAAAGTCCCTTGCCCAAAAATTGATTAACATCGATAGACTTCAATCATTTAACTGATAGACTTCAATCACTTCTCTGATAGGCTTTAATCACTTTTCTGATAGACTTCAAATAGACTTCAATCACTTCTCTGGTAGACTTCAATCACTTAATTGATAGACTAATCACTTCTCTAATTGACTTCAATCAGTTCTCTGATAGATTTCAATTACTAATTAACTGATAGACTGATCACTTATTTGATAGACTTTAATAACTTCTCTGATCTACTGATTGAAGTATATAAGAGAAGTGAGTGAAGATGGGTAAAAGCGGAATTAAGTGAAAAAAAAAAAAAAAAAAATTTGCTATAAATGAATTTTTGATAAGTTTATGGTATAATTACAATGCCCCTTACAAAATGTGCTACTCGCATCAAATTTTCTATCAATTATTAAATATGTAAATATTTTAAAATTGAACTACATTTGTAATTATTTAGTGAAGATAGCATACCACGGTAATTTTGCTATGCCCTATAGACTATTGAAATGGACTTGGGCTTAACCTTTTGCATTGTTACACATAATAAAAAAAAAAATGTAGTTAAGTTGAAGGTGTATATATTACCCTTCTGTATGTCAATATTAGATAGGCTAAAATTGGTATCACGTTTATTATTTGATAGTAATCTAGTTTAATAAATATTTTTAATTTTCAAATTAAAAAAAATATATAATGCAAAAGGTCGAACCCTCAATAGATTATTATTAATTTTTTTTAATAAAATAATTTAATTTTGATTGAGAATTAAAAAGAGGGGATGGAAAATGATTGTAAAGTGATTGGGGATCAAATGATTAGGAAATGTGAAATTGGTAGAGGATCTAACTTTAGTCGGCAAGGGGAATATATGTATGCTGCTATGCTAGTTGGTGGAAGTATTCGATTGACCACCACTGCACTTCCTACCTTTCACCAAATCCTAATTATTCTCTTTAACCACCCTTACTCTTTTCTAAATATTTCATACAACTGATCCGCCGTTCAATCATTTTATTATTTTGTGTTAATCTAGTTCAATATTAGTGTCACCGATATTATTAGAAAGAAGATGAAAATGAATAATTATTTTTAAAAAATAGAGGTTGAAATAATAAAAAGTAGTTAAAATAAGAATAAAAGACGTGATTAATAGAAAAGTGAGATTATGAAAAGTTTGTGTCTCATGCTAAGCGAATCGATCTTCTTTCCATTCTCCCTCTTTAAAAGTATGTTTGGCTACGACATGAATGGAAGAGAGGTAAGAGAAGAAAAAAAAAAAATTAGTAATTGATGAGATGAAAATTCTATTAGTAAAATGGTAAGAATGGATATTTTTTTTATTCTTTGATCTATTTTAATCATTCCAAACATGGATAAGAGTTTATCATCATTTATTACAAAGATATGTTTTTTTTTTAAATTTTAATTTTAACAAAATCATAGGAACGAAATGAAGTAACTTGAAACAAACAGGCAGCATAAGGACTAAAGTGCAATTTAACAACAAAAGATACTTTTTTCATAAAATAAACTTTTTTATTTTCTATTTTCTTTTAGGAATCGTGCAGCACCTCATAAAAGAAAGCAAGCTGCATATTGCAGTTGTCCCGGCATGATAAAAAAATCTCAATTCTCAACAAAAAAAAAAAAACATAAATCGAAAAAGAAAAATACAAGAAATAATTATAGAAATTGAATTTTTGTCTTGAAGTTAAGAAACTGCACGAATTAGCCCCTTCTGCCATTTCTCTCTCTTTTCTCGGCAACCCCGTGAGGTCAAATACTGTTCCCTGTTTTTCTACTTTTATCGAAACCCCCAATCAAAAACCCACTCTTAATTTTGAACTATTTAGCTTTGTAAACACCCTCTAATGGCGATTATATGAGGTCCCATTGCAAGAAATTTATGCTTTGTTTAATGGCTTGAAAGTTTTCTTTTGCCTGGTTTCATTTCAGGTTTGTAATTGGGGGAAAAGGGAAAGTGGCCATTGCTACAGGAAGACCCAACGAAACTTCTTTTTCTGCATAAACTAATCCAGCAATTTAGGTGTTTATAACCCTTCTTTTTCTTTCAATTTTGAAATTCTTGATTCTAGCCCCTTGTTCATCGGATTAACAGATGGACTCTTCGATGGAGAGAAGCACCGATTCGTCGTCTTCTTCTTCTGTTACTAACGAGGAGAAGAAATGCGCCGCCGTGAGTTTTAAGGATACAGAGTTGAGGCTTGGTTTGCCTGGTTCTCAGTCGCCGGAGAGGAAATTGGGAAATGGGATTTTGCTCTTCGGCCATGATTTTGAGGATAAGCAGAGTAATGGGTTCGGTTCTTCTTGTGCTTTGAAGAATTTTGTTTCTGGGTCTAAGAGGGGTTTCTCTGACGCCATTGATGAAGCTTCTGCAAAATGGGTTTTCTCTGGGAGTTATGAAGCTGAGGTTAAGTTAGGGGAAGGGGCTGTGTTGTTCTCTGGGAGTAATGTTAATGTTTCGCCAGCTTGTGATTCATTAAAGGCTGTGAAGGAAGTGGTTCCTGTTAATCAATGTTCTAAGCCTGCTCAGGAGAAGAAGCCTCAGGTTTCTGAAAATGGTGGTGCTCCTTTGGCCAAGTAAGCTAACTAATTTTGTTGATTCTTCTCTTGATTGAAATGCTGGTTTTGGCTGAGTTTGTGTTTGTTCATTGAGTTGAATGAATCAATTGTTGGGGTTTCTTTCAAAGTTTGGATGTGTTTTGTGATGTTTCTCTCTTTGCTGTTTTTGTTGCTGAAGTTTGAAGATGAGTAATTCTTTGTTGGGTTGGTTTCTTTTCTTGTTTATGCTATAATTACACTTCTTCGTCTTGCTATGTTTGCTTGTTTTGGTGTTTTGTATTGTGGAAAATTGAGTTTGGAATATGCTTGGTTTCTTATTAAGGAACTTCTAGTTGTAATATGACTTTGAAGTTCAATCATGGTTGATGATGTTGAACATGGTGTCTATTGAGAGTCTTTCCTCACCATTGTTTGTGCTTGTGTTCGGTTGGGGACGGTGTATAGAAACAGATCAGGCTCTCTTGTATCAGCTACAACTTATGCGAGAATTAATTTATCTATTATGTATTTGAACTTTCTTTGTTGGGAAATGCTCTTCTAGTAAAGGATAGAATACTGAGCCTGAAAATTTATGAAACACAGGGCACAGGTTGTGGGATGGCCACCAATTAGATCCTTCAGGAAGAACACCATGACCTCTACCAATTCAACAAAGAACACTGATGAAGCCGAGGGAAAATCGGGATCCACCGGTTGCCTTTATGTGAAGGTTAGTATGGAAGGTGCTCCATATCTAAGGAAGGTTGATCTCAAACTGTACAGCAACTATTCTGAACTGTCCTTGGCTCTGGAGAAGATGTTTAGCTGCTTCACTATTGGTAAATTCCCTTCTCTCCCAACAACTATTTGGTTTTTGTGATCTCAAAATGTGCTACTTTCACGTTAAATTATGAACTTCGATCGCCTTTTTCATTGTTTTATGACTATAAACATGCTCACATTTGATGTTTTGATTCCTATGCTTCAGGGCAGTGTAGTACTGATGAACTTCCAACCGAAGAGCGTCCGAGTGAGAGTAATTTGAAGGATTTCCTCCATGGATCTGAGTATGTGCTGACATTTGAAGATAAAGATGGAGATTGGATGCTTGTTGGTGATGTCCCTTGGGAGTAAGTTTTTTTCCCTTCAGCTTGTTTTGGTAGCTTTCTTTCTTTCTTTCTTCTAAACTCGAAAATAGCCGTTTAATTTCGATGACACGAAGTGTCAGCTACGAGTAGAACAATTAGAGGGTATTTGATTCTTTCCTAGTGTAACATTAAACATGATGTCTTAGACTCGTGCACACGTTCGGATGGCATTGTCCATATGTTTGATATAGTCTACTTCTTTGTTTTGGATCATTTTCTCTGTTTTACTTTCTTTCTTATCGTTTCGGGTTGGATTTTGTAGGATGTTCACTGATTCATGTAGAAGACTCAGAATCATGAAAGGTTCTGAAGCAATTGGGCTAGGTAATTTGAGGCATAATCTGATGTCTAACATACTCGTTTTTACTAAGTTTTTGCTCATCAATGAGATATATGTATCAAGCTCAACATGATCTAATGAAATGTCTGCTCATTTGAAATGCAGCGCCGAGGACCGTAGAGAAGTGCACGAACCGAAACTAGTGCGATGAGTCCCGAGCAAGACTTTGAAGTCAACATCTCTTGGGATTGCAAAAAGTCTATTTAAAAAATATATATTATTGTTCATCATGTTACAAACTAATGTTGTATCTTATGAAATGCTAACATTTTCCTGCTTGGTAGATAACAGAAATTCACTGAAAGACACTAAAAGTGTTGTGTTTAAAAAGTTAATTGTTATTGCCTCCCTTTCAAAGCAAGATTGAATCCTATGACTATGAGTATGCTTGAACTTACCCATCTCTCATCTCTTTCATTTCTTTCTGTTCAAAACACACACAAAAGATACCATTCAAATCACTTTGATCATATCAGTAACCTTATTATTTCGTTGTTGATGCTAATCTTGATACTCTGAACACATCATGCACAAAAGGTACATTAAGAAAACGAAATTTCCGAACATGAAAACGACTCCAAAACATGTTCTATTATCTCGAGAAAGTATGATAAGGAGGAAAATCAGCAGGTGTAGGGATAACAAGAAGCTTGTTTTCTGGCAGAGGTGTTAGTTCGTGTTGAAATGCCTTGAACTATGTTGTGGTACTACTGAGTCGGGGTCTTGCTGCTCAGTCATTGAGTGGGATCAATGAAGTTTGATATTTTAATTTTTGACTTTTATGTGCTTGTCATATACTGTATTAGAGTTTTATGAGTGGCTTACTTAGTCCTTGGCCGAAATCTTTTATATTCTTATCTCATAAATAAATAGCTTTTCTCATTTGTCTATAGAAATAGTTAACACACAGTTAATAAACGAGGTAATTTTCATAACAGTTGATGAAGATGGCAGCATTGAATTGATCTCTGGTGGAACTTAGATGGTGGGATCGAGATTCGAGTTGTGGTGTCATTGACAACAGTATCCGTTGAAGATGCAGGGAAGAGGAAGCAGCCGAGGCGGATAGAGGAAAGAATGGCAACAGAAGATGGTCTATGAGATCTTATGCAGACAATTTTTTTTTTTTTTTTTTTAAACATTGGGAGACAAACCATGGCAGAGGAAGAAAGAAAGGGAGGTTGTCTTGAAGAGAGAGAGAAAGAGGTGTAAGCTTTTTTTAGGTGAAAAAACTTTCAGCTTCACCCACTGTTTCAACACTTTATAGTAAGCATCTCAACAATTTCAAACACATCTATGTCGTCCAAATTAATACTCACATATGCTTACAAAATACAATTTTAAAATGCAGCTTTGTCACATAGCTGTTAACTACCATTATTTTCATTACTTTTTTTTTTTATTATTATTATTATCAATTTCGTCTTTTTAAATTTAGGTGGAATTCTTATGTGATTTTGTATGAAATATGAAAATTTTGTAGAGAAAAGACATGAAATCAAAGCCAATTTTATTTTCTTATAAAATGATCATCAATCGATGAGAAAATATTGTAAGGTTTGGCATTATATTAGATAAACCATGTAAAAATTATCTTCCATTTTTTTAGTTAAAAAAAAATCTTAACCATTAATATTTGAATTTTACCTATTTAATTTAAAGTTTTATAAATCATCTGGATTAAAGGATGTTTGTGCCACCATTAATAAAATAAGAGAATGTGAAGGGGAATGGTTTCCGGTGTTCGGGCCATCGAGAATTATTTTCCTCATAATCACGTTTTCCTAAATTACTCTTTTCTTCTCCTCTAACTACTTTTTATTCTTTTCATAACTTTTATTCTCTTAATAACTATTTTTCACTAAGATCATACCCATTATTTTATTTTTCTCATTATAATTCTCTTCACCAAAACACAATTAATCATCATTCATTTAACCACAAACACAATTAATCGTTCTCCACATAATCGTTTCTTTTCTCATTCTTTCCTAATTCTCATTCATCTCATAATTATTCTCATTCCATTTGCCCCAAACACACCATAAATGATAGTTGACTTTTTTTTTTTTTTGTGGAAAACAAGTGGTTAACCACCACTCCTAAAAAACTACTCGTTTCTATTTAGTAGTAAACTACCACTCTTAATCACTCATCAAACATTCTATCAAATTATTTCATCAAATTTCACACCAAATATTTCACTCAACCATTGCTAATATCAATCTCGAAACAAATAATTAATTATCTAACAACTACTAACATTAATTCCTAAACAAGTATCCAACTACCATTAACCCTTCCACTTCTCTTTGTTTCACTCCTTTCTACAAAAAAAAAAAAAATAATAATAATAAACTCTCATTTTTTAAATTATATATACTAAAATTCTAAAATTTAAAATTATAGGAACTAGGGGGAAAAACAAGAATAACAGAACAGGGGCAGCATAAAGTCCCACAAATTGTATCATATACCCTGGTTTGGAGGAGAGTTTACCTATGGATATGCAAAAGAATTCCACAATGAGAAATTTATCTTCTTGTTTTTTTCTATTTTGGGATCCACTCACTATATCATGCTAATACTTTTTTTAAGATCGAAAGAACAATGTCAGTTGAGCGATGCTCGTGTTGGTTGCATCATGCTAATGCAAAGCTAACAGTTGAAATCTAGAATTCTATAAACAAAGAAGGGAATCAACATTTAACAAATCACAAATAGAGAACAGACTTTATAATATAAACAAGGAATAATTACAATGTTAATATAGGGCAAGGGAGCTTGCCTTTGTAGACTCCAAAGTGGATGAGTTAATAATGTCCATAGCTTAAGCTTCTCTGCTGTCCTCCTCTCTGATGGGTCAAAAAAACAAAGTTAAATTATGCAGATTCTGATAGCTCTACTTTTTCATAACCCCATTCATGAGCTTTCCACTCAGGCAACTGTTGAACAACAAGCTGCATCCAAATAAAAACAAACAATAAAACGCATCACCACTAGAAAAAAAAGAAAGAAGATGAAACTGTTTTTATTAAACAGCACTATCAAACAAACTTCTACTGATTACCATCCCTCTGGAATCTGGTTTCCCAACGGTGGTTTGGCAAGCTAATCTCCAGTTTTTTGGTTTCTGTATATGAAAATCAAGATCAATATATCTGTGTCAATCATCTCCTCCAGCTGTTGTTTGGTTAGTGTTCAGAAGAAATGGAAATAAATGAAAAAAAGGGTCAGAAATTCTTTGTTTGAGTTGTTAGATAACATGGCCTCCATGGTACGGTCTCTTCACTTTTCTAACGTGAAATTATCAATATATCCTCCAAGGAGAGTGTCTCCATCAATTTACCAATCATAGAGCATATCCTAGTTTTTTTTTTTTTTTTGGAAAACTTACGAAACTAATCAAATCTAGAAAATTATTATAAATATAGTCACTTTCAAAAAATGAACAAATGTAGTCATTGTATTAATGATTATTATCACGTATTTTCTTATCTTACAATATTAATGACAATATATGCAAATATTTTAAAATTTGACTATATTTGTAATTATTTTGTGAAAACAGCACATCCACCATTTTTTTTTTTTCCTTTTTTATATCAAATACCAGTTTATGTTTAGTAGACTCTATAACTATGTTAGACTAATATGAATTCTAACTCAAAACTAATCGGCATGGATCCCCAAGAGTATAGAATAAAGTTTCAATAAACTTAATAACCAGAAAACATCATCATTTTTTAATGTCTCAGCTTAATGTCAATGGCATCTCTATACTTACCTTTTTAAGCTTGTCTTTCTCTATGTCTGTGCGAGGGTTTAATAGCTCTTTCCCTTCAACAATCTGAAATGGTAAAAAATTCAGTCAAAAGACTTGGAGTAGAGCATTAAGATTGAATTTCGTCTTCATAACTTTCAATGTTAAATGGCCACAGCATCAAAGTTTGAGCTATATAAACTTCAATGTCATTCTAAATTCAAGTCATTAACTAAATAATTTTAGGTTAAAATACCATTTTGATCCTCGACTTTGGTATTTGTTCCATTCTGATCCCTAAACTTTTAAATATTCAATTTTGGTCCATAAACTCTAGTATTTGTCCCTAGACTTTATTGTTTGTTTGATTTTAGTCCCTAGACTATTAAATGTCCAGATTTGATCCCTGAACTAAAAAAAGTTAAAAAATAATCCCTAAAACTAATTTGGTGTTAAATAAAATTTTCTCCCACTTAAATCGATTATCTCTCCTTCATCTCCCTATCTTTTATCTTTTACACGATTATATTTTTCAACCCACATCTCTCCTCCTCTCTCCTTTTCTTTTTCATTGTCTTTTTTTTCTCCTTAATCCATTTAACAAGAATTGATGGAATATTTGTGATCTAAAATTATTGCAACTCAAAAAGAAAGAATAACACAAGGTCAAATGAATGTGAAAAACTCCCAAAGCTTGTTGTTAGGAACTATTTTTGAATTTTTAAAATAGTTTAGGGATCAAATTTGAACATTTGATAGTTCAAGTTTAGTCAAGAACTAAAATTGAACATTTCAAAATTCAAACAAACACAAGATATTTTAGCCATAATTTTACCATAATGATCAAACAAACAAAGTTTCAGAAAGTAGAAATGAAAAGGGTATTCATTAAATTTTCATTAAGAAAATCACCTCCACCATACAAGTTCCACAAGTGCCTCCACCCGCACAGTTCAACAGAAACCTCGACTGAAACAAATAACATCAAAACCAAATTCAAAACCCGTTAGAAAACTGAATATTCTCATAATTTTTTACATCAAATTTAATGAACTGGGCAAACAACTCACATAAGGTCCATACAACTCAATATTGGAATCCATCATTACGTTTCTAAGCTTTTGCCCACCACATGCTCGACGTAAGTGCACATCAGGAGTTCCATCAGGAAGCAAAACAGACTAAACCAAACAAACAATCAGACTTGAAAACCCAGTTTAAACCCAATAATTATGGCATCAAAACTTACATTAACGAAAGCAAAATCAACCATCGGAGGCTCCTCGGGCTCGCTGGTTTCAGATTGGCTTTGTGAAACGGTGGAAACAGCTCTGATTTTTCCTCTGCGAAACCTTAGGGGTCGAAATCGATTGAGGGTTTGGGTTGAATTTGTAATGTAGTTGAAGGATCGAAAGGAGGATGAAGATGATAAACTGTATGAACCAAGATGGAGAGCCTCCATTTTTGGGGAATTGGGAGTTGAAGGAATGAAGCGTTTAAGTGAAGTCGGATCATATTTTTGTGTGTGGTTTGCTTCTTTATCGCCTTATCTGGTGTCGCCATCAGCGTTATGGGTAAGGCTTTGCGAAGCTGTAAACTTAACGAGAAAAGAAAACTTAACGTGGTTTGAAGAAGAGGAAAAAGGGGACAAATATTGAAAAAACGCTAGAAGGAGGGCTTGAACCTCCGACCTTGTGGTTAACAGCCACACGCTCTAACCAACTGAGCTATTCCAGCTTACTGATGACAGTCATAGAGTTTAACAATTAATACTCTTTCTTTCATCGTTGTTATACATGTTTTTTACTTTGATATTTAATATCAATACTGAGGCCAGTAAAAAAAAAAGAAAATCCAATAATCTGTTCGTGTGCTTTTTTTACCTATTTATGTTTTAAGAAAAGTATATGGGATAAGAATTATAACTAAAGTACATTTTATTTTGATATTAGCTGTATTAATAAATATTTTCATAAACATCGAAATGATAAGTGGCGCGGTAGTTTAATTGTTTTGTGTTAATCCAGTTCAACATATATCTATAATACAACACCACCATCACGTTCAACGGGATCCTTCAATTTGTACTAAAAGAAAAAAAATCACAAACCGTCTTTTTTATTTAACTGATTGTGACTTAACTGTTTAATATTCAAAATGTATATGATATGAGTTACTATCGATATAATTTTTTTATTATTAATTAAGTCATTAGATGCTCTTAAACTAGCAACACGTTTTTAAAGAATCAAGTAAAGTCTACTATAAAAACTTAAATTTAACGAGCTAGAATGGAAATGACTATAACAAAGATGAAAACTAAATGAAATGTGAGAGTGAATGTTTAAATATGTTTGAAAGGAATAAAATGATTATAAAATAATGATTACTTTCGTTGAAGGCGAGAAAATAATTACAAAAAATGTAATACAGTGAATATTAATAAGATGAAAGGTAATTATAAATATAATTAAATTCTAAAATATTTGTATTAATATCATCTATGATTAATATAACCTATTATAAAAGTAAAAGTATATGAAAATATCATCAATATTATTAATTTTAAATAATTGTATTTATAGTAATTGTTTTTTATTTTGAATAATTATTGAGTTTGATGGGTCTAATAATGACTTAAACCCCAATTAGTGGGCCTTAACAAGATAACGAGGCCAACGTGTCCGTACATCCCTCTCGTCCCGTCCTAAGAAACCTGCTTAAACCTCCCACCCTCCTCTTTCATCACTCTCTGTAACTAAGCTCTCAAAAGAAAAATGCCATTGCCGCACCTCTCAAATCTCCGCTTCCTCTTTCTCTCTCCTTCAAAATTCCCCTTCTTCCCTTTTCCTTCTCTCTCCTTCTCCAAATCCCCTTCTCTCTTCACCGTTCTCGCCTCTTCCCATCCAAATCGCCGCCGCAGCAGCGCCGCCGGTGACCACCCTTCTCTCAATTTCAAGCGGAGAAACAATAGCAGTTTGAGAGAGACCAGGGGGAAAGAGAAGCCGGTCGTTATGGAGGAGGAGACTGAAGCTGTGTCTGTAGGGTTTAACAAGAGAAGGGCTGAGGGAAGAGATAAAAGTGATTTTGCCAAGAAAAATCTCCAGCTCAAAGTTAGGAAGTTGAATCCGGCCAATACCATTTCATATGTCCAGGTTGAATTGGATTTTGGTTTTGATGTTTGTCGAAGTTGTATTTGAATCTTTTTTCATTGACACCTTATTGTTTTTGCTTGTAGATACTGGGAACTGGAATGGACACTCAAGATACGTCGCCTTCTGTCTTGCTTTTCTTCGATAAGCAGAGGTTTATTTTTAATGCTGGAGAGGTAATCTCTACCCATTAGGCCAATGCTATGTATTTTCATGGTTTTTAATAGAGAAATTACTAGCTGCTTTATGTGTTCTACCTTGTAACTTATCACGTTTGTAAAGAGATTAAATTTCTCAGTCTTATTTAGTTCTTTCTTATTGTTAAACGATAAACTATTGTGAGGTGCCTAGTAGTCAAAG
Source organism: Cyclanthera cordifolia (assembly GCA_037832605.1). NCBI lineage: Eukaryota > Viridiplantae > Streptophyta > Magnoliopsida > Cucurbitales > Cucurbitaceae > Cyclanthera > Cyclanthera cordifolia. Next base: position 5,232,798 of record JBBMEG010000002.1, read on the forward strand.
TGACCTTAAGAAACAAAAGGTTATGAGTTCAATTTATGGTGGTCATGTATTTAGAACTTCTCGGGAGTTTTCTTGACATCCAAATGTTGTAAAATTAGACAGTATGGCTCGCGATAATGGTTGTGGTGAGTAAGTCAGCCCGAATACTCACGGATATAAAATAAATTGTTAAATGATCTCTTGCATGATGTTTTTAAGCTAAATAGATCTAGTTTTATGGTCTCTCATTTTGCACTATTGGGATACAATATGTATATTTCGAGGCTTCCTGTTGTATCGTTAAAACATTTACATAATTTACGTTACAGGGATTGCAACGTTTCTGCACGGAACATAAGATTAAGTTATCCAAGGTACTATATTTTTTTGAAAGTTTATCGTCTATATCCTGGATTTCAAGTTTTCTGAACATTAGTAATTTATTGGCTCTTCGTCTAGATAGATCATATATTCCTTTCCCGTGTCTGTTCAGAGACTGCTGGTGGACTCCCTGGTATGTATCTTGGCAATTCAATACGGTTAAGATGTCGTATTTTGTTCTGTTGCTGCTTGTTTTCTTTCGAGTGTAGCACACTTTTGACGACGCTGTTACTAAGTTTGAATTTGAGATTTATCCTTGCATACATGGATTAGACAGCTTAAGCTTTACAACAATTAACCTTTCAGGTTTGCTTCTGACTTTGGCTGCCATTGGAGAAGTGGGAATGTCTGTAAGTGTCATACTTAACTCATTTTCAAAATTATTGCAGTTAGAAAATAACTTAAAATGAACTAGTTGTTTAGCTTGTTCTTACTTATACTGTTGTTGCTGCCCTTGTGAAGGTCAATGTTTGGGGTCCTTCTGATTTGAAGTATTTAGTCGATGCAATGAAGTCTTTCATACCAAATGCTGCCATGGTTCACACACGGAGCTTCGGACCTTCATCCAGATCTGATGTGGATGCTGTCCATGAATTGAGCAAGTTTCGTGATCCCATTGTCCTTGTTGATGATGAGTTAGTCAAGATATCGGCCATTTTGGTAAATCCAAGCTCAAATAGAGGGTTCCAGCCCCAATCAGAAAGAGGAAACCACGATTCTGGAGCAAGAAGTTCAGCAAGTTCTTCTACCGTAGATCCCCGAGACATGTCTGTAGTATATGTATGTGAACTTCCCGAGATTAAGGGGAAGTTTGATCCATCAAAAGCAGCTGCTTGGGGTCTTAAACCCGGGCCAAAATATCGTCAATTACAACTTGGAAAGTCAGTGATGTCTGATCGCCAAAATATCATGGTAGGGTATCTGATGTTACTAGCTGTGCTCCTTTACTACTATAATCCCTTAAATGCCATGTCTTAATCTACTGGTTTTTCATTTGGCTTAGGTTCATCCAAGTGATGTCCTTGACCCCTCAGTTCCTGGTCCAATCGTGTTACTTGTTGATTGTCCAACAGAATCTCATTTGTTAGAGTTAATGTCCTTGCAATCTCTTAGTTCTTATTATGAAGATTTCCCGAGCGATGGAATGGAAACCGGCAAAGTTGCATGTGTTATTCATCTAAGTCCTGCCTCTATCATTGGTAGTTCTAATTATCAAAAATGGATGGAGCGATTTGGGTCAGCTCAACACATCATGGCTGGGCACGATAGGCGAGTCTCTTTCTTCTCGACATGGAACTGCAGCTCTTGCTTGCATCTGTAGAAAATTCACATTCTCACTTCATTTTTTCGGCAGGAAAAATGTTGCAATTCCAATTCTGAGATCCAGTGCAAGCATTGCCGCAAGGCTTAATCATTTGTGTCCTCAATTATTTCCAGCCCCAGGCTTTTGGTCCCGTCAGCTGCTTTCTGTCCCAGGATCAGATTCTTCTGCCTCATCCAAGGTTTGTTGCAGTCAGTTTCTATATTCAGTATTTCAAAAAGCTCACTCACAAGGCACCTTGTGGCCTTTTATATGTTTTTTTTTACTCTTTTATCTACCGTTTTTGTGTTTTGTCTCCCTTTAAGCTTTGGTTGTATATTCTAAGCGCGTGATAAGTTTTTTAAGGTATTAAAATATTTTGAATCACTTAGGTATATTTTGCATATTTATTCTTAATTAAAACTTCATTTCTTTTCATGAAAATGAAAGTTAATAGTTGAATTTTATGTATTTATATACTATCCTTAGTTAAACTTCATTTATTCCCATGTAATGAAGATTAGTAGTTGATTTCTTATTTATGCTTTATATATCATTCTTGGTTATAAATTTCATTTATTTATTTATATTTATATGTTTTCATATAGTGCAGGTAAAAAAGTCCCCACCTTTTGGTGTGACTTGCGCCTCAGATTCCAGAGGGCTAATGTGCCTTTAGCTTTTTAAAACACTCTCTATGTTGGTTTAAGATAATTTTTAGTTGTAAAATAACTAACTTATCCAATGGTCTTCCTTTATCAGATCGAAGTTTCAAATCATTGCAAAAGCACATTTGCTGAAAATCTTCTAAAGGTATGAAAGAAGATTAACCAAGTGTTAGGTGCATATTATTGACGGTAGAGTTGCATGATAAGCTTGTGAAACTGATTGCTTTATGGGCATTTTATACTCTATGAATTCATTTTAACTTCTAAATCTATAGCAGATTAAACAGAGCCAAAATAAACTATTTGGTTTGAAACCATAGTTTTTTAGGTTAACATGTAAAATATACTTTTGCCATCCCATGCACTTCTCCCTTTTTTTATGTACTTTATCCACTTCTTATGCATGTTTTAGTGTGCTGCATATCTAAATGTTTGACGACGAGCCTTCTTGCACGGGGATACAACTTCACAATATAATTCATTCTGAAACAGTTTACTTTGCGTCCCTATGCGCATCTCGGATTCGATCGAACTGGTATTCCAAGTCAGTTGTCTTTATCAGAAACTATAAATGAGCTGCATTCTGAAATACCAGAAATTCTGGATGCTGTTCAGCACATTAGTCAGTTTTGGCATAGTTCTACTCAAACAGACGAAAAAATTCCCATGGAAGATAATAGTGTGATGGTTGAGGAGCCCTGGTTTGATGTGAATAATGTTCCACCAAGTTGTCTGGAAAATATTAGGAGAGATGACTTGGAAATTGTTCTTCTTGGTACAGGGTCATCTCAGCCATCCAAGTACAGAAATGTCAGTTCTATTTACGTCAATCTTTTCTCGAAAGGAAGTATGCTCTTAGATTGCGGTGAAGGAACCTTGGGTCAGCTTAAAAGAAGGTAATCGTTGTTGCATTTTCTTCAAGTTTGTTTCGTCATTTTGACTTCTGTTCCCTTCTAACATGTAGCTATTGGTACAAATCGAGTAACAGATATGGGTTAGAGGGTGCCGATGCCGCTGTGAGGAAACTAAGATGTATTTGGATTTCTCACATCCATGCAGATCATCACACAGGACTAGCTAGAATACTAGCTTTACGACGCGATCTGCTACGCGAAGTGCACCATGAACCTTTACTAGTAATCGGGCCAAGACAGCTTAAGAGATATCTGCATGCATACCAAAGATTAGAAGATTTAGATATGCAGTTCCTTGATTGTAAGCTTACTACACAAGCTTCATTGGATGCTTTTCAAGATGTTGCTTTGAAAATTGATAAGTCAACCTCAGGAAGTCCCATCTGTTCCACAGACGAAAGCAGCGCACCAACAGATGGAGGAATAGAACAGAAAACCATGTCTAGTTTATTCGCCAAAGGATCTCGTATGCAGAGCTACTGGAAGGGTTCAGTTGATACCAATGCAGCCACGCCACTTCTTGAATGCTTGCATAAAGTTCTGAATGAAGCTGGTCTGGAAGCTCTAATTAGCTTCCCAGTTGTGCACTGTCCACAGGCTTATGGTGTAACCTTAAAGGCTGCGGAAAGGGTTAATTTAGATGGGAAAGTCATACCAGGGTGGAAGATTGTTTATTCAGGTGACACCCGGCCCTGTCCTGAGCTGATGGAAGCATCTCATGGTGCAACGCTTCTTATTCACGAGGCATGTTTTCGAACCCTTATATTGAAAATTTGCTGTACTTGTAGTAATTACTTGCACTTAGGTCATCTTTTGGGACATTTTCATCCTGATTCTAGCAAAATGATGCCGTTAGACTATTTTTTGTAAGTGCCTAAAGATGGGATGTAACGACACATTTAAACAAGTTTTTTGTGGTTGTTATAGGCGACTTTTGAGGATAGCTTGGTGGATGAGGCTGTAGCGAAAAACCACAGCACGACCTCAGAGGCTATCGATGTAGGCAACTCTGCTGGAGCATATCGAATCATTCTCACGCACTTCAGTCAAAGATACCCGAAAATTCCTGTGGTTGAGGAGAGACACATGCACAAGACTTGCATTGCATTTGACTTGATGAGTGTTAATGTGGCAGATTTGTTAGTGCTTCCTAAGGTTCTACCCTATTTGAAACTCCTTTTCAAAGATGAGATGATAGTAGACGAGTCTGATGATGTCGTCGCTGTGGAGTCGTAGAACCGGACGAAATATTTTCTATTGTCGTCCTAATTCATTCTTTGATGGCCAATGTTTATTTGTATATTGTCAAAGCATAGCTCCATTAGTAAGAAGTATGACCTGATGACCAAATGGTCATGTTACAATACTCCTTTGTTGAATTGTTATTGTAGTCAGAATTCTCAAAATTGTATGTAGCTACTGGTCTGGCACAGATCTTGTTTTATGTAAAGTTAACTGCACACAAGGAAAAATTGAAGACAAATCATTTGGTTAATTGATAACCATGAACTAATATGGCAATGTCATACGCCTGACTAGTTCAGAACTGATGCTACTATCTTCAGTTATTACATTGACCCAAAATTAAGTAGCACTGCTAAAGAATTAAATTATGGAAGAAAATAAACGTTCGAAACTAGCATGAGATAAAACAATCAAAGAGTGATATAAAGGCCGGTTGAATCATTGTTCTCGATGACACTAAAACCTACATAAGATAATAGTACTTTGATTAGGGTCAATGCATCAAGGAAAATCACTCTCTTTTCCTTTCCATTCCCATCAAGGTGTGGAAAGGGTTGGTTAATGATAACTTGACCGTCACTAACTAAAAACTGTGACCAGGGTTGCCTACAGCGGAGCGGTTTAGACTTGGTTCAATTTATCACCAGACAAACTGGCCTGATTCAAATTCCTGAATCCTAGCTCTGCCATGTCTTGCTTTGCCATTAAATTCCTGCAAGGTCCCAATGAAATGTCATGAATAACCATACTCATACAGCTGAACTAAGATAAGAAATCACCAAGTTAAAACAAAATCAGAAACTGGATAAGTAGCAGAGAAAAACTTCCACCAATCTGCATGAGATTAGGTGAAAGGAGTTAGGATTCACAGTGCAACACTGATTATAATATGGGAATATATTATTGTATTTGTAACTAGAAGAACAATTTTGGTACAGTATACATAACAAGGAAATTAAACATTCACTATGTTTCCATTGTTTCTGAGATTTGCAACAAAACAAAACCATTAAAAAATTTGTATCTATGAAGGAATAAGAATAATTGGCCAATTGGCATGATATTACTTCAATCGACTTTAAACACATCTGTAGTCCCCTAGTCCGTTTTGCTTACACTGGAAGAGGAATTTCAAGCGCAGAATAATTAATTGAATTAGTTAAATGGAGGGAAGGGTTCATTCCAAGTCTTCATGGCATATGAGTTAGTTGGTCGGTAGCGGAGCTTTAGAGGTAAGAGAAAGCTGGCATTTACAATCAGGAACTTAGTCAGCTGACGGCTCCTCGCTAGAAACTGTAGGCCTCTGAAAACCGAAATGATATTTGTAGCTACTGATACCATTTTAACAACAGGAAACTGAGTTTGTATATTAAATTTTGTGTTTATGTTGGCCACCCTAATTCCTTGATTAGAGGCTTCAACCATCATTTATTTTAGCATGGAAAAGCTTACAATTACTTAACCATGCGCCTCTTTTCTTTGTTAGAGCCACATAATGTATCAAAATGGAACCCGAGATTGTATCATACTAGTATAACTTTCTGTTCTACTGGAATTGGTATATGGAGGTAAAATTTTTCCTTATGCATTCATTCATGCCACCGTTTCGGCTTAAGGGTGGAATCTTGGTGTGTAAGACATTAGGATCGAAGGACACTACTGACCTAGGTTTTCACAAACAAAACTTCATGAATCTAGAATAGAGAAAGCTAAGCAACAAATGTTATGCAAAACATAATATAAAAGTCAACATTCTTACTTTTCCATACGACATTCAAGGTATTTTTTTGATAAGTGCCTACATTTTTCAGATTGGTGACCGGAGGTTTTAAGACAATTGATGTATTCTTTCTTCTCCTGCAATAAAGCCCGTGCATCATAAAACAAGCAATGAAACCAAAAATACATAGAAAAGAATTTCAGAAACAATATATTTTATGTAACAACAACTATAGTGTAGTGCTAAAAAATAAAACAAAGAAGTACCAGGTCGCAAAGGTGCATGTGATCCAAAGGGAAGACTCCTTTTTCTGGGGGTACTGGTCTCAATCCTCTATTCCCTCCAAATGAACCACCTGCAGGAAGATCACAGTAGCTCTGGCCAAATCAATTTATTGAAAACAGAAAACATGTACATTCTATGCCGGTCTGTTAAATTGTAAATCAAATTCTTTAGTAAAATATAAAATGTTTATCTTCTTTCTCACCACCAAAGCATTTTCGGCCTTTAATTAAAAATTCTCTTAGCAAATAACTCCTCGATTATATCCTCTAGAACTCAAACAAGAAAGAAGATTTCGAAGATGAGCAAACTATTTTTTCCACGTCCACTAATTCGAGGCGATATCGACATAACTCAAAAGATGACAATCATTATATACGAACACAAAGAAGTACGTCACAATTCTTCAGAATCCCATTAAGAATGAAATGAAGGATGATTAGCAATTCTAATTCCTTTAACAATCAAATAAAGTAGAGTCATGCAGTTGTTTCGTGATATAAGTTGAAGTGTGTGTAAGTTGGTATGAACACTCATGAATATTGGAAAAAATGATAGCTACCAGTCAAAGCAACTGATAAATCTCAACAGGACTTGTGGTACGAAAAGGAAAATGAAAAGAAAGAGGATATATTTCCCCTTCCAATTTATTCTCTATAGTCAACATGATAAAGCCTTGAAAACCAAGAAGTTGTACATTCAATTCATGGTAGCTATCTACATCTAAATTAATTTCCTACGAGTTTACTAGAACACCAAATTTTGTAGGCTTATATAGTTAAAGTTGTTCCGTGAGAATAGTGAGAGTGTGAGTAAGCTGCCCCTAACACTCTCGGAAACCATAAAAAATAATAGTTCTTTATAGTCATAAGTAATTCATCTCTTTCTACATAGAAGATTATGTTATGCTCTACTAAGAGACATGTAGAACAAATGGAATTCAAACAACACGATTAACTCATCAATCTTTGAAGTTTGAATTTCTAATGTTCTAAAGTCCACCCATCCGATAGATAGAACTCACACACACAAATTTCTCATATCCATTCACAAAGTTTAATTAATTGATAAGAACCCCTTGTTTAGAGGTAAGATTGTGCAAGAATGTATTGCCATCTTCAAATCCTTACATTTCCCGAATGAACTTGAAATCTGAAAATGCTAAAACCCCAGCACCTAAAAGAACTGACCCCTGATTGGAACCCTAAAAATTTACCGGCGACAATCAAGAACTTAAAACAATGAACAATTTCATTTCAATACGAATTTTCGAATACCTCGCCACCTCGAAACCGACATAAATTCACCATCAGAAACAAAATCATGCTCTGTCTCTCTTTGCCTCAGGATTGAAACAACCAAACAAAAAACTATGCATATGCCAGAGTACCTGCACTCATTGTGGAAACTCCTGATAGCTTGAAATAAAAAAGAAATTTATTTGCCTTCTCTGATACAGACCGCCAAGTCGCAATCAAGCTTGATCAACGAACGGCGCCGCTACCGGTTGAGGCCCGCCGGGAAAATAAAACGGAAGAAGAAGCTTTGTGGTGACGTAAAATGCTTTTTTGAAGGGAATGGGCAAAATTGGTATTACTGATTAACAACTGGGCCTTGAGAAAGCCCAATTACCTTTTTTTTTTTTTTTTTTTTTTTTTTTTTTTTTTTTTTTTTCAACGCTATTCTCACCTAAATAATTATAAACGTAGTCAAATTTTAAAATATTTGAATATAATATCATTAATATATTATGAATACTTTACTATAAGAAAATACAAGATAATATTTATTAGTATAATGATTACATTTGCTAATTTTAAATATTTTCCCAGTTGTCTTTTTTTTTTATTATCAAATTACTCAAATTTAGAAAAATAATTATAGATATGATCGATTAAAAAAATAAATACATATAATCATAATATTAATAAATATTGCACATATTTTTTATATTACATTATTAAATTATATTAATGACTATATATACAAATATTTTAAACTATGACTACTTTTGTAACTATTTAGTGAGAATGCTCCATCAAATACTTCTTTTTTTAATGCAATAAGGAATTGAAGATTATCACCTCGTGGTTAATAATATATCAAAATGACAACCAAATTTGCTAACTATTAAGTAAATGTAACCATTAACAACCTCCCTAAGTGGATTGTTCTAGTATTGATGTGATGATTTGAACTCACAATCTTTTTGATTATTTGATTACTGGCTAATCCATTACTGATTTGTGAATAATTAACTCATTTTTAACTTTAAATGGATAGCTAAATTGAATACGAAGAGTAGTATGGTAATTTTTACTTTTCAAAAATGCTCTAATTATTATATAATTATATATACAATCTTGTCCACCCACGTTTCACAATTAAATCTTCGTGAATTTACACTTTATATTAAATTAATGTATTATTATTTTTCCATATCAATGATTGCAGGTTGCTTTTAGTGAGAGTGTATTCAATTGTGTGTATTATTTTGTATAATGGATGTCAACTATTCGTAGATTACATTATACCCTATGTATCATAAATTTGACTATGTTCAAAATAATTTCATTCTTATATCATACATGAATATACTCTAATATCATACAAGAATATTCTCATGTATAACTAAAAAGAATAATTACTATTTCAAACTTAAACAAATATAATTTCTTGCATAAGATACATGTGTTATAGTGGTTTATAAAATCACAAAATTAAAATCCGTTCGATAATCATTTTATTTTTTATTTTTTGTTTTTGAAATTTAAGTCTACAACTACTACTTTAACACATTATTTTTCTGACTTAATATCTGCATCTTACTTATGTTTTTAAAAATCAAACTAAAATTTGAATGTTTTTATATAAAATAAACTTCCAAATACTTGTTTTGGTTTAAGAAATTTGGTTAGAATTCACGTATTTACTTATAAAAGATGAAACATAAATAGAGAATTTTAAAAACACAAACTTAAATTTAAAAAAAAAAAAAACAAAAAATCAAATGGTTATCGAACTGGTCTAACTAAATTACATTTTCATACCTATCATAATAAATTTACATATATAATGGTTGAGAATCACATCCCACATTGAACAAGTGGAGAGTCCTCAAGTATTTATAATATAAGATTGTGATTTTGAGATTGATGTTCATATTTTATAATATGGTATGAGAGTCCATGATACTCAAACAGATAATCGGTCAAATAAAAATAAAACTAATAATTTTCCAATTAGACTAGTAAATAATATAATAAATGAATAATGACATAATAATTCTCAATTGATAATTGATAATTCTATTATTAGATATCAATTTCAACAAAGTTGACACATTTTTGTTCAACGCCAATTCATTATTATCTGTACTAACTATTATATCTTTATAATTATTTCTCTATTATACTAAAACGGTGCAAATAAATATAAAACATGATAGTGATATAGCTTCGACAAAAAAACATGATACAATATATTTTTAAACCACTTTCAAAAAAAAAAAAAAAAAAAAAAAAAAAAAAAAGGGAGAAAAAAAAAAAAAAAAAAAAAAAAAAAAAAAAAAAAAAAAAAAAAAAAAAAAAAAGTGGTCATCTACACTTCCATGTAGAATTTCCTGCAGGGAAGTTTTGGCGATTTTGAAATATGAATTTTACTCTTTTGAGCTATTGGTCCAA
>JBBMEG010000002.1:5243069-5263427 GCA_037832605.1 Cyclanthera cordifolia
TATATATTATCAAGTGATCTTCTCAAGTATCTATACTAAGAGTTTTTTTTTCCTTTCCTCGTCAATAATCAGTTGCATGCTACTGTGATGAACGCAAGACACAGGAAAAGGTACGCGATCCGATGCGGTTCGATTTTTCTTCGATACGTTCATCTTTTTCTGTAGTTTCCAGTTCCTTCCATTTGCGAAACTGTATCAAACAATCTAGAATTGTTTGATTTCTTCATGTTATTGGCTAATTTTATGGCACCGCAAATGCTTCAGAAACAAAAGCAAAAAGAAGATTGATTCATTTGATGCTCGTGAAATATTGAAGGAGTATGGGTCGAAGGATTGGGGTGAGTATCATATCCGTGAAGCTCATCTCTCACAAAGGTTTGCATTTCATGAAAATGGATACTACCATTGCTGCGCTTCCATACCCTTTCCCTGATTAATTACTTTAACCTAAGCCTTCAAGCAGAATTTTTCAAGTTATTCCTTGATTTCTTCTGTTTGTTGAAATATCATACTAAAAAGGTTGGGTTTTGAAAAATATGTTTTCTAAATTTGATTATTTAGTATGAAATTCCACTTTAAAAATAATTGGCACAGAGGAGAGTAGCTCACTTATCGTGTAAATGCGTTCGAAGAATTCTCAAAGTTTCAATGTAGGACAAAGTGAGTATCTCTAACATGCTTCAAGATGACACACATAAATCCTTGCTTGATTGGACCCAAATTTTTTAGAATCAAATATCTGTTTGTTTTTTGCCCACTTAGGTTGGATCCTACTTTACCCGTTTTGGTTTATTCGCTTGGGTCGGATCCAACTTTTGAGATCAAATACATGTCTAGATTTCTTTTAAGTATTTGAGTTAGATTTGAATTCGGGAGATGAATATCTAACATGGAGTTTTGATACTATATTAGCTGACATGAGATTTCACCCTACCATCTTCTCATCTCTTGCGAACACAAAAAAATAGATTTGTTCAAAGTAATTAACATGTATTTTCGATGTAGAAGTGATGGATGTGAATCTCTCAATCTTCAAATATTGTTGTTGTACTAAAAAAAGAACATTTATCATTTACTATATATTTGTTTGGTTGAATAGAAGTTGAAGTACCAGAATTATTGACTCCTTGGCCATTAATATATTTAATATGTTATGTTCTAACTTTAGCCCTTAAATAATTTCAAGAATTTTATTTCAATATAAATCTTTCTATTTAGTTTTTTTTTTTTTTTTTCTTTTTTTTTGAACCAGCAATTCTTTTTATTTACTTAATCAATAATACCATTTGAAAAATCATATGGATCACGTGATGCCCCACACGCACATGCATCTTACTTGGCATTTGAGATTAATGTTGGTTTTAAAATAATAGGAAGAGCTATATCTTTAGTTATACACAAAATTATGAAATGAAATGAAATAATTTATATATGTTAATAATGTGAAATGGATGCATCTGTAAGTTATAATAATATATATTAAATAATAATCTCTAAAAATATACATCCATTTGTTAGTCAAGAGCTAAACAAACTTTGCATTTGGAATAAACAACAATGTAAAGTAACCATTAAAATTTTTACATTATATGTATATAATACTTTAGAACGATTTAAATCAGAAGATTTTTAACATAACCATTTAAGTCATTTTTTACTTTTTGACCATAAGTTTATATTTTAAATCAATTTGATTATGCTTTTGTTGCAAAAATTGTAATGGCTGAACAAGGTAGATTCTATGGAAATAGTAATAAATAATAATAATAATTGACTAGATAAACCAATAACATTTAATAATAATAAAGAGTAAATTATAGATTTAATCGGAATGAATCGAAGAAAGGTTAGAGTTTTAGTTTATATGATTTAAAAATCTAGACTTTAATTTTTATGTTGGGAGAAATCTATAATTTAGTCACTATGATTTGAAAAAAAATAAAATTTAGCTCTTAAGATTTGATAAAATCAAAAAAAATAGTTTATGTACCCTTCAAAGTCATTCGTCATTATTGGTGAATACAATGCGTAAAATTTAGTTATTTATGTTTTTTAACGATAAGAGTGTGAGTGAGACATTGATTGAATAAAAAAACGCATCATTTCATGTATATCAAAAGTTACATATACGTATTTAATTCGCTTATGATGTATAATTAACACGAACTTTTTTTTTAGATTTTATCAAACTATGTGGATTAAATTCTATTTTTCTTGATTGGAATTAAATTTTATATTTCTCAAAACTATAATGACTAAATTTTATATTTCTCCAAACTATTGGAACTAAACTCTAAATTTTTAAATAAAAATTATAAAAACCAAATTTATAATTTATCATAATAATAAAAATATAAGTTCACAACTATAGAAAAACCAATAATATTTTAAAATGTGATCCTAATAAATCTATTAGGCTTCAATCATATTCCAAATGATAACCAATACCCAACTCATTATTATAAACTATATACAAACAATATTTTAACGACAATCATTACTTTTAAATACTTAAAACAAATTCTAAATCTAAAAATTACATTAAAATAAAATTTTGACTACAATAATTATTGATCATTGCTTTTAAATACTCAAAATTAATCATCATCTAAATATTCATTTTAAATAGTTTTAAAAACTACATTCAAACAAGTTTATGACGGTAATCGTTACTAATCATTATTTCTAACAATTTAAAATTAATCTTTTTGTAAATATTAATTCTAAATATTCTTAAAAATTACATTCAAACAAGTTTTTTACTGCAATCATTACTAATCATTATTTTTGAAATATTCAAAATAAGTCTCTATCCTTGTATTTCAAGTTTAAGATTACGACTCTTATCCACTCAAATTTGAAAAAAAAAAAACAAAATCACACCAATATCTTGAATTAAAAAAACACTATCTTGCAGCTGTTTGTGCCATGGCCTTCATTATCACCTTCTATTGTTTGTCTTCATCCTAATTCCTCCCTCTCACAGCTCTATGATTGTAAGCAACATTTGAATTATTGATGAGCCTCTCTACACATTTCTCTTTAAAGGCATATCAAATACAGCTAAGATTGCAACAAAAAATATTATATTATATTAACGAGTGCCCCCCTTAACAAAAGATTATGATCTTTCCTAACATATTTATCTAGAAATTTGCTTTTAAAAAGTTGAAGTAAGCTTAATATAAACATGAGGTTATACATCTTCGAACATTATCAAATTAAAAAAATAAAATAAGTTTAATTTAAAAATCCTTCGAAAACGTATAAGATATTACCTTTTAGATAGTGATCACCGTAAATTGAACTCATCACCTCTAAGTTTGTCAAGCTCTTCTTGACAAACGAGCAACTTCATTGGAGTTGGAATATTTTTCACTATTGTCATTGTCATTAAAAAAAAATCATTTGGTAACTTAAAACTATGTCACATTGTGACAAATCTCCATAAATAATGTTTGAACAATATGGTAATCTCTACATTTTTAAAAGAAACTTGGTGACATATCTTCACATAATGTAGTTGTCTAGAAATGACATATATATATATATATATATATTTATTTATTTATTATTATTATTTATTTTTGAAACAATAGAAATGTCTATATAAGAAGAAAAAGGAGAAGAAATCAATGATTCATAGCTTTAGCTAGCTTTCATTTCTTTTGAACAATGGCTTGGTTCACCATTGGGAGCTTTCAAGATTCTTTCAGCTTGCGCTCTTGCAAGGCTTATCTTGCTGAGTTCATCTCCACCTTGCTCTTCGTTTTCGCCGGTGTCGGCTCCGCCATCGCCTATGGTTAGTTTCCTCACAAAATTTCGGGTTTTTTTTTTTTTTTTTTAATGTCTTAACCAGTTAAACTATGTTTAAATGCAGATAAAATAACGGCGTCTGCAGCACTAGATCCGGTAGGGCTAGTGGCTGTGGCTATTTGCCATGGATTTGCTCTGTTTGTTGCGGTCTCGGTCGGAGCTAACATCTCGGGTGGCCACGTGAACCCGGCGGTTACGTTCGGGCTTCTTCTTGGAGACCAAATCACCCTAGTTACGACCATATTTTACTGGATCGCTCAGCTTCTTGGCTCCATTGTCGCTTGCTACCTTCTCAAATATGTCACTGGCGGCCTGGTAAATTTCTCTCATCAATTTCAGCTCTGTTTGCATTTCATAACTATATATATATTTCAGTTCCTTAATTTTTTATCATTTAAAAAAAAAACTAATTATTTTGGTTTAAACAACAACAGTTAGAGAGGAAAGATTCGAACTTATAACTTTTTAGTTCATAGGTTATATCTATTGTTTTTGTTGTCACTTCTAAGATTAAAATACTTTATAATGATTGAAATATTTTGTTATCATAAAGGGTTGTTTGGATTCAGAGGAGTGGAAACGGAGAAATTAAACTCATTGTTTGTTTTTAGTACATCACAACTCTTCGTAATTCTATCGTATTCTCTTTTCAACTTCTCTCCAACGTCTTATCAAATTCTATATCAAATTTCATTTAAAATAAATATTTCTCTCCTAAACACAAATTTTAAAAAAAGATTTTTCAACATGTTCTATCTAAAATATCAATTCCGAAACAAATATTTCATACCAAGTTGAAACGTTGAACCATATTTTCACCTGCAGGCGGTTCCGGTTCACGGTGTAGCGGCGGGGGTCGGGGTGGCGGAAGGAGTCGTGATGGAAATTGTCATCACCTTCGGCCTGGTTTACACTGTTTATGCAACGGCGGCCGACCCAAAGAAGGGATCTTTGGGCACAATTGCACCGATCGCCATCGGTTTCATCGTCGGAGCAAACATTCTGGCGGCCGGACCGTTTTCCGGTGGTTCGATGAACCCGGCTCGGTCGTTTGGACCGGCTGTGGTCAGTGGGGACTTCCACGACAACTGGATTTACTGGGTTGGGCCGCTCGTTGGTGGTGGCTTAGCTGGGCTTATCTATTTTTATGCCTTTATGGCTTATGGGCCCAGCCCAATTCCAACCGATTACTAAAGCCCAAACGAATTAAGCCCTTTTTTTATTTTGCTCTGTTCCCTCTACAATAAAAGGAGGAAAAGCAAGGGGTTTTTTTTGCTGTTCTTCCTTTGTTTCTACTCTCTTGACCTTTGATTTGTCTTGTTTTTTGGTTTGTTTTTATGGGAACATAATTGTGGTTTGATGTCTTATTTATTTGAATATATGTCCTTGTTTTTGTTGGATTCTCATCTTATCCTTCTATTGTGTAAAATTTTACTCGTGGAAGTGAAGATTCGAATTTGTTCTTTTGAATATTAAATTTTTGAGAGTTCATGATTTCGAATTTGTGACCTCTTGTTCGTAGATACATACTAATGATATTACCGTTAGGCGCAACTCACTGACGAGTTGCCTATAGATAAGCAACACAAAACCATAATTCTAGTATCATATTAATGTTTTTTAACTAGAGTTTCACCTCACATCATACTAAGAGGCAATAAGAGATTTTACAATTAAATTTATTTGTGGATTTATGACCTAAGACCTATGAAGAGTGTTTGTTTGACGTTATAAACGAGTTATTACAAATGAACTTTTACTAACCTCTTCAAACAATCACATCCAAGCGAACTATTGTAATGACTCAATAATCACTCATTTCTAATCCCTCAAAACAATTATTTATTATAACAACTCATTTCTAATCATTCATGTCTAATCATCCATTTCTAACCACTCATTTCTAACCCCTCAAAATAATAACTCATTTCTAACCACATCTAAACGAGCTATTATCTACAATACCTCTACAAGAATGATCATGAAAACAAGCCATTAATTACGACCCCTCTCCAAATAACTACATCCAAACGAATTATTACGTCTAAAACTCAAATTTCAAATCGTTCAAAATGCTCTCATTTATAATCACTCTGCCATTTCACCTTCAAACATCTTTTGTAAGGAAACATGTCTAGAGTAGTGATTCAAACTTTCTAATCTTTTAGTCGAAATAAGATGATGCATGTTGATTTATGTTAAACCATAATCAACCTAAAAACTTACGCTTATATGTTGGAATAAATTTAATTATGTTAACTAACACCCCTTTACTTATAGACTTAATTTTTTTTTTTTAAATGCCCTACAAGTAAAATTATTTTTAAATAGGAAGGAAACGACTTAACAAGAATTCGAACTCATAATTACTTGCTCTGATATGTTAGACCATGAATCAATCTAACCATGCTTCACTCAACCAACCCTTTGAGTGATGGCTACCCATGCTAATAGTCAAAAACCAGAATTCCACAAAACAAGAAGTGAAGCAACATTTAACCATTAATTGCCTACAAAAAAACTGTATAAATATAAACAAGGAATAATTACAATGATGAAACTGAGGCATGGAGCTTATCTTTGTTTGCAAAGTGGATGAGTCAATGTTCATAGCTCAATCTTCTCAGCTGGCTTTGATGGCATCAACACAAAAAAAAAGGGTTAAATTATGCAGATTAAGACTCAGATGACTCTGAAAGCTCAATATTTTTTTTTTATAGCCACATCCATGAGCTCTCCACTCAGGCAACTGTTGAACATCAAGCTGCATCCAAAGTAAAAAAACAAAAATAGAGAAAAAATCCGCTAGAAGGAGGGCTTGAACCTCCGACCTTGTGGTTAACAGCCACACGCTCTAACCAACTGAGCTATTCCAGCTTATTTGATAGGTGCTCTAAACAAGTTTGTATATAACAACTAAATAGCTATAGGAAATTATGTTTATATCGTGCTTTCATTAATGTACTAATACACATACAACATTATTAATTTATTAAAGTCAAAATAGTTATTATGTTGGGAATTTGCTGAAATAAAGCACATTTTTTTGGTTGTCTAGAACAAATGGAGCCTTGACGAGTAGGTCAGCCCGAGTGGGTTGGTCGTGGAGGTCATGACTCTCTGAAGAGTCGACCGAGTCCAAGTAACGTACGAGACTTCATAGTCTTTCAGTGTTCACTAATGCCGTTAAGCTACATCTCTTTTGACCTATAAAATTTTAAATTATATAAACTAAATTCCATTTTTTTTTACCAAATTTATAATTTACGGATGCGAGTTTTAATCCAAATTAAAATTAGTGGGATTTAAGAACCATATGAGCCCTAATTAGTGGGCCTAACAAGAATTAGGAGTGGATTGGAAAGTTGGGGCTTTGACATTCCTTTATTAGAAACCAGCTTAAACCCTGAGAGAGCTCAAAATTGCCATTGCCGCTACTCTCAAAGTCTTCGCTTCTTCTTCTTCTTCTTCCTCTCTCTCTCTCTTCCAAATCCCTTTTTTCACCGTTTTCGTTTCATCTCCACCAAAACGCCGCCTTATCAGCCGCGGCAGCGCCTAATTTCTTTCAATTTCAATTAGTTGTTTGAAAAATAGCAAAGGGAGAGAGAAAACCAATGGATACGGAAGAGACAAAGTCTGAGTGTATTGGGTTTAACAAGAGAAGAGCTGAGGGCAGAGATAAAACTGATTCGATCAAGAAGAATCTACAGCTTAAAGTTAGGAGGTTGAATCCGTCTAATACGATTTCTTATGTGCAGGTTCGACTGGTTTTTTTGATTGTTGAAGTGGATTTTGTTTCAATTGTTTATTGATGCTGTATTTGAATCTTATTTGATACTTTGTTTTTTTTTTTTTTTTTATTGTTACGTAGATATTGGGTACGGGGATGGATACTCAAGATACTTCACCTTCGGTCTTGCTTTTCTTTGATAAACAGAGGTTTATTTTCAATGCTGGAGAGGTAACAATGGTGTTTTCATTAGGTCTCTGTTATGTGTTTTGTGGGGTTTAACAGAAAATTGACGAGTTGCATTATGTGTTTCATGGTGTAACTTATCACGCCTGTTAAGGGATGAACTTTGTCTCCGTTGAGCCATTGGAAAAGTGAAGAGTCCTCCGAGCATCTATAAAGAAGGTGGACTACTCCTCTCATAACCAATTGGTTTTGAGATGGATGTTCACACTTTTAATACTCTTTGCCTTTTTTTCTCCTAACTGTTTTTCTTATATTCGTGAGAGTAAAAAAAACAGTAAGAATGAAGAAAAAATCTAATAAAGAGGCTATAAAGTTCATACTTGAATGTTGTCACCAAGTCTTTTGGTACAGATTTGGAGTCTCCAAGATATGTTTTTTTTTCTCTTTGATCTCTATTTAAAACTTAATAGTGAACTTAATTGTAAAATTACTTGTTGTCTTCAAAGTCTGGATCTTGGTACGAGTGTGAGTGCAAGTGCTCCATATATGCAGTGAAGTGAAACTCCAATTCTCGTTATAGAAAAAAAGAAGACGATATCCCTCAGTGTGGGTCTAAAACATAAGTTCACTACTCTCACGGTACAACTACGAACTCTACACCATTTTAGATGTCAAGAATATTCGTAAAAAACCAATTCAAAAGTGGGTGACTACCATGCATGGAATCCATAACCTCTTAAGCGTCTTCTTTTGACCACTAGGTCAACACCGAACACCCAACCCATGATGCTTTTTTTCTTTTCTTTTTTTACTTGTAATTGATATAATTTATATGGGGTTATTCACATTTACATGTTGTTCTTGAGCTAAATATTTATAGTTTTATGCCTCACATCATTTTGCACTATTGCGTTGAGGCTGTCTGTTGAATCCTCGAAACATTCTGTCATTCACATTGCAGGGGCTGCAGCGATTCTGCACAGAACATAAGATTAAGTTATCGAAGGTATTCTACTGTATTCTGGAAAGTTTATCCTCCCTCTCCTAGATTATAAGTTCTCTTATAATTGATTCTCATTGTATTCTGATCCTTGGTAATTTTTTGGTTATTCCTCAGATAGATCACATATTCCTTTCCCGTGTCTGTTCAGAGACTGCTGGTGGACTTCCTGGTATGTATCTTGGGTGATTAGACAAGGTTATAATGGCTTACTTCCTTTTAATAGCTCTTGTTGCTTCATTGGATCATTTACTTTTAAAGATTACACTACGATGTTGGCCACTTATAGGTTAGGCGAGGCGATATGTCCTCGAGAATATTTGTTGTCTTTGTAAGCTTGTTCAGACACCCACATATATCGAAAAAGGAAAATAAGAATTAAAAAGTTTGAATGTGAACTGCCAAAAAGAGTTGTAGCTCAACGTCATCGGTGTATACCCAAAGACCATGAGGTCATGGGTTTAAATCCCTCACTCCCAATTGTTATAATTTCAAAAAAAAAAAAGTTTGGATGTAAACCATCATGGAGCGGTCTAGTGGTCAAGAAGGATCTTGGGGGAATTTAAGGTGATGGATTCAATCCATTGGTGGCCACCTATGGACCTACCTAAAAATTAATTTCCTACGGGTTTCCTTGACATTCAAATGTTATAGGGTCAGGCAGTATGTCCCGTGACAATAGTCGAGGTATGTGCAAGCTGGTCCGGACAATCACGGATATCAAAAAAAAAGTTTGAATGTGAAATGTTTCTTTGTATAAAAAAAAAAAAGTGTAGAGCTTAAGCTTTATAATTTACTGTGCAGGTTTGCTGTTGACTTTAGCTGGCATTGGAGACGTAGGAATGTCTGTGAGTATAACATTTATATAATATATTTTTAAGATTTTCAAGGAATAAAAAGTTATGATGAATGAGCTGTTTTGCTTGTTCTAACTTATACTGTAGTTGCTATTCTCATGAAGGTCAATGTCTGGGGTCCTTCTGATTTCAAGTATTTAGTCGATGCAATGAAGTCTTTTATACCATATGCTGCTATGGTTCACACAAGGAGCTTTGGACCGGCACTTAGTTCCGATGTGGATGCTGACCGTGAATCGAGTAAGTCTTATGATCCCATTGTCCTTGTTGACGACGAGGTAGTCAAGATATCAGCCATTTTGTTACATCCAAGCTCGAATATAAGTCAAGAAGAGAAAAGAAACCACAGTTCTGAAGCTAGAGGCTCGACCGCCAATGTTTCATCTACAGTAAAGCTAGGCGACATGTCTGTGGTATATGTATGTGAACTTCCCGAGATTAAGGGTAAATTTGATCCATCAAAAGCAGCTGCTTTTGGTCTAAACCGAGGACCGAAATATCGCGAGTTACAACTTGGAAATTCAGTGATGTCAGATAGCCAAAATCTCATGGTAGAATTCAATGCTAGTAGATGTGTGCCCGTTAACTACTATAATCTGTTAAATTCGATGTCTTAATCCATTGGTTTTTTCTATTGGCTTAGGTTAATCCAAGTGATGTCCTAGGCCCCTCGGTTCCTGGTCCAGTTGTGTTACTTGTTGATTGTCCAACAGAATCTCATTTGTTAGAGTTAATTTCCTTGCAATCTCTGAGAGCTTATTATGAAGACTTCTCGAGCGACCAGACCGAAACCGGTAAGGTCGCATGTGTTATTCATCTAAGTCCTACTTCTATCCTTGGTAATCCTAATTACCAGAAATGGATGGAGAGATTTGGATCAGCCCAACACATCATGGCTGGGCACAATAGGTAAGCCTCTGTCTTCTATAGGGGGGTTCATCGAGTCGGTCGGTGTTGGGTTTTAGTGAAAATTGATACCGAACCGACCTTATTGGTTTGCTTGAAAATAAAACCGAACCGACCGATTGGTTAATTCGTTCAAAACGGTCAGTTAAGTTGGTTAAGCCGGTTAATTTGGTTAATTTCTTTTAATTATTTTTAATTTTTTAATAAAAAAAACATATTCATCGTACACGTACAAATTTTTATTGAAGTTTTAAGAATTAATTAATAAAAAATGAACATACCAAATACTTTTTAAAAATACATATGAAATTAAGTTAATTTTACAATAATTAAATAAATAAAAATATTAATATTATATGGAAGAGTTTTTATTAATTGACTAAACCAAACCGACCGAACCGACCAAAAAATTCGTTTAAATATTTTTTTAACCAACACCGACCAACATATACATGAAAACTGACCGCCCGGCCTTAATTCGGTTGGTCGAATTAGTTTTCAGAGAATGTATGAACACCCCTAGTCTTCTTGACCTTTGTCTGCAGCTCTTGCATGGAAATGTAAAAATTTCCCATCTCCATTTGATTTTTCTGCAGGAGGAATGTTGCAATTCCAATTCTAAGATCCAGTGCAAGACTTGCTGCTCGGCTTAATCATATGTGTCCTCAATTATTTCCAGCCCCAGGCTTTTGGTCTCATCATACTTTCCCAGGATCTGAGGTTTTGTTGCAATGTCTTATGCTCTTAAATGGTTTAAGACTTCTTCAAGTTGTAGTTGTAAAATAACTAACTTATCCATTAATCTCTGCCTTTACCAGATTGAAGTTTCAAATCGATGCAAAAGCATATTGGCCGAGAATCTTTTAAAGGTATGAGAACCCAGCATCAACTGCGGAATTTCATCGTGTGTTTATAAAACTTTTGTTTTATGGCCATTTTAACCGAGCAGATCGAACATATGTGTGCTTGTAACCAAGATCATTATATGTATCAGCAGTTCATGTGGCCTGTTAAGTCGCAAAATAACCATTTGGGCTGCATTTAGGACACCAGTTAGTAATTATAAATGGTGTTTGTAGTAAAAGTTATTGCAACTAAAACTAGAATATTCGGTGTTTGAAATGCAAGTAATTTTGACAGGTAAGACCGTAAGTGGAAATGGTTAATCTTAAACAGAAGCATGAATTATGTGAAACCGCACTGAGGGTTATATGGGAAACGACAGCTTGGGTTTGGGCCAACCCACCAATTATCCTTGGTTTGAAACCATTGTTTTTGTGTTTAACTTATAAAATATGCCTGCCATCCTGCCATCCATTGTTTTTGTGTTTACCTTATAAATGGTTGACATATTTTGTTGTGTTTATTTTATTAACTTCTTTAACAATATCACTAATTATGAAACAGTTTACTTTGCGTCCGTACGCGCATCTTGGGTTGGATCGATCTGGTATTCCAAGTCAACTGTCTTTATCAGAAACTATTAATGATCTGCATTCCGAAATGCCGGAAATTCTGGATGCTATTCAGAACATTAGTCAACTTTGGCGTGCCTCTGCTGGAAGTTCAGATGAGAAAACTCCCATTGAAGATAATAATGCGATGATTGAGAAGTCGTGTTTCGATGAGAATAGTGTTCCAAGTTGTCTGGAAAATATTCGGAGAGATGACTTGGAAATCGTTCTTCTTGGTACAGGGTCATCACAGCCATCAAAGTACAGAAATGTCAGTTCTATTTACATTAATCTTTTTGCGAAAGGAAGCATGCTCTTAGATTGTGGCGAGGGAACGTTGGGTCAGCTTAAACGAAGGTAACCATTGCATTTTCCTCATGTTTGTTTTGTGTTATTCAAATTCTGTTCCGTCTAACATGTAGCCATTGTTACAAATCGAGTAACAGATATGGGGTAGAGGGCGGTGATGCCGCTGTGCGGAACCTAAGATGCATTTGGATATCTCACATCCATGCAGATCACCACACGGGACTGGCCAGAATATTAGCTGTACGGCGTGATCTGCTAAGTGACGTGCCCCATGAACCCGTACTTGTGATCGGGCCAAGGCAGCTTGAAAGATATTTGGATGCATACCAAAGATTAGAAGATTTAGATATGCAGTTCCTTGATTGTAAGCACACAACACAAGCATCATTGGATGCTTTTCAGAATGTTGTTTCAGAAATTGATATCAACAATGCAGCCATTCCACTTCTTAAATGCTTGAATGAGGTTCTCAGCAAAGCTGGGCTGGAAGCTTTAATTAGCTTCCCAGTTGTGCACTGTCCACAGGCTTTTGGTGTAGTCTTAAAGGCTGCAGAAAGGGCTAATTTAGATGGTAAATTGATACCCGGGTGGAAGATTGTTTACTCGGGTGACACTCGGCCCTGCCCCGAGCTGATGGAAGCAACTCGTGGTGCAACACTTCTTATACACGAGGCAAGTGTTCGAACCCCTGTTGAAATTTTGAAATATTTGTAGCAATTCGTCTTTTGGGACATTTTCCCCGACTCTAGCATCTATACGATGTTGCTGTGTTTTTCATTGATATTTAGTTATTTGTGTTGAATTATGTTAAATTTCCAATCAACCCATTAAGTTAGGAGGTTTGTGTAAATTTAATTATATCAACTAACTATTCCTTCATTGAACTTAAAAATTTGATAAATGACCTACAAGTGGAATTTAATTTTAGTTGGAGAGAAAGTGACATGGCAGAAATCCTTGCAGGAACTCAAACCGAGTACCTCTTGATACCAAGTTGAATTAGATTAAATTGTCGATCAACTCAAAAGCTTAAGCTACTAAGTTAGGATAAATTTAATTATATCAACTAACAATTTGTGATTGTGAACAGGCGACTTTTGAAGACAGCTTGGTGAATGAGGCCATAGCGAAAAACCACAGCACAACCTCGGAAGCCATAGACATAGGAAACTCGGCGGGAGCATATAGAATCATCCTTACACACTTCAGCCAAAGATACCCGAAAATTCCGGTGGTCGAGGAGAGATACATGCACAAAACTTGCATTGCATTCGACTTGATGAGTGTTAACATGGCAGATTTGTTGGTACTTCCTAAGATTCTTCCCTACTTGAAACTCCTTTTCAGAAATGAGATGATAGTAGATGAGATTGATGATGTTGTGAGTTTGGAGTCTTAGACAGGAGGGATATTTATTTAGTTTCTATTGTAGTAAGGCCAAATTCATTCTTTTGATTGTGATGTTAACTTGTAATTTAAGCAACTGATAGCTCAAGGAATGACACCAAATATAGTTAGCAACTTGTTAGACTTCTCAAAACTAGATATTGTAATCATTAATAATAATTATTTATATCTAATCTTTCATTTTTAATTATTTATTTTTTTAAACAATTAAAATAATTAATCATTTTTATTTATTTTTTAATCGTTCATTTTTACCTACTAATTTATAATTGTTTATTTCTAACTTCTTATAATAATGACTCAATTTTAATCTCATCTGAAAGAATTATTGTCGGTAATTACTCTGTAAAAAAAATATTATCCAAACGATTTATTAATTGAAATCTCTCTATAAAAATTATCATCCAAACGAGTTAAAATTAAGATTCAAATTTTTAATTCCTAAAAAATATTCACTCATAATTTTAAAATAATTATTCTATAATTTTACATCCAACAACTTGGTTGAAGTTACAAATAAAATTATTTGTCAGAGAATTATAAAATGGAATATAAGTTATAAGTTCTAATTCTCTTTACTAAGTTTGTTTTGTATCCTACTTTCAAATATTCAATTTTAATTTGAGACTTTGAAAAAAAAAATTAAATTAGTTTACCATCAATTCTAGAGATAAATTTGAAGTTAATACTATCTGAAATTAATTCAATAACGTATACAAACTTATATTAAATAATTTATAGAGAAATGTGATAATTTTTGAAGAAAAATTAACAAAAATTTTCTAATATGAATCAATTATTTTTGAAATTTAGAGATTAAAGTTGAACATTTAACCGTTGAAATATATATATAAAAAAAACACGCGTGAAAGTTCATGAACCAAAATAAAACAAATTTAAAAGATTAAAATGAAACTATTAAAAGTTTAGAATCAAAATAAAATAAACCACAAAATCTAGGGATCAAAATAATATTTTAACTTAAGATTTTCATATTCAACAAAGTAAATTCAAACGAAAATAAAACTTGACTAGATTGCATTTTTTGTGTCTAAGGGTGTGTATTTATTTTTTGGTAGAAAAGAGAGGAGCGGAGAATAGTGGAGAGATTAATGATAGTTGAATACTTGTTTACCGATTGATAGTAGCGGTTGGGTAATTAATTATTCATTTGGGAACTGATAGTAATAGTAATTGAGTGATATATTAAATGAAATTGTTTAATAGAGAAACTGACGAGTAGTTAAGAGTGATTGTGTACTACTAAATACGAACGAGTGACTTTTGAGGAGCAGTGATTAACCGTTTGAACTTTTAAATATGTACCCAATGTTTATTAGATTATTGACACATTTGCAGACCCAATTGTTACACAATTAAAGGTTGAGGAAACTAATAAAAGCATAAAACATAAAATTTAAAAACTACACTTAAAATTTATAAAACCTAGAGGCCTTTAAAAAATTTCTAAAGCATAGGAACTAAACAACATATAATAAAATCTAAATTTTGAATTCCAGATAACATGAAAAAACAATTGTAAACTTGTAAAGAGTTCATAATTCACTTTCTAATATGAATTGTTTTTAGGAGTGAGAAGAAAGAAAGGGATGTAAATCTTCATTAAGTCAATAATCAGTTTACATCTGTTAGTAGCAAGAGAATGTACAAGTTTGAAGTGTTTCTGTAAAATGTGAACTGGTAGAATCTCTATTGAAGTGGAAAAAAGAAAGAAAATCTTTTAATATGCTGAGAGTTGAAATCATATCAAGAATGCCTGACCTCGTCTTTTGGCGAAGAATCAAAGAGTGATGTGTTTGAAATGGATTGATTGTTGACACTATACGTATGAGGATGTTGAATTATCACTATGATCGAATCCTTTGAGCTTTCGCTATGGGACACCGAGGTCGGCTGCAACGCGTAAACCGTGGTCAAGATGTAGTGTAGAAGTGCCTATGTTTAGAAACATATGAGATAACATGATATTACTAGCTCAAGGAACTTACCACCCCAATGTGCCAATTATGACTGCTAAACTCTCTAAAAGTTGCTGCATCCACTTCCTGTAATTCTTGCAGCATTAGTAAAACCAAAACTTGTGGTATCAAATTCAAAAATTGCATCTCCTTTAACTTTAAGCAATAATCGTTATCGTTTTTCACTAACACAATTTTGATTTTGTTTTTTTTAAAGAAACGAAATAATTTTAGATAAAATGGAAGTGTTAAAGATGAAAGAATCATCAAAGAACCAATTAAATAGGATAAAACGGTAAATAACAAGCCCTAATCCAATTTTGGTTGTTTTTAATAAATAACCTTAGTATATAAAGTTTTCATAAAATTATTAACTATCATGGGTTGACCTAGTACTGATCACAGACTCAGAAAAGCTTTGAGAAACCAAAAAGTTATAAAGTCCACGAGTTCAATCCGTGGTAAAAAGTAATTCGGATCAATCCTCTTAGTAGGGGAAGGCCTATACCTTTTTGCACGAATTCACGTACTAGGTTCTTCTATTCAAAGCAAGGATAGCCTAGAGTAGCTGTGACCGCTCGTCGCTTCTAGCTTGAGTTTATTGACTTATTTATTCACCTAGTAGCTAGCTACCTAAGAATTGATTTTATGTGGTTTCTTTGACAATCAAATATTGTACAGTCATATGGTTAATTTATCTCGTAAAAATAGTCGAATTACAAGTAAACTAAGACCAAACCCTCACGATTTTTTTTTTTTTAAGTACAGAAAATTAGACAATAAAAAGGATTTCTGTATTCATAATTTTATGCTAGTTTTCTAAGCCAACCTGGACAAAAAGAGCAAAATTCCAACTAATTCTAATTTCCCAATAAGGAATAATAACTTACAATGCTGTAAATAGGAGGAACTATCCTACTATCTTCAGACTTAACCGTTGGCATAACAGAGAAACGGGGGGCCATGTCTTGTGACCTAAAGATCCAGCTGTAATATAGAGAGAAAAATCGCAGTAACCTTAAGAGTTCAATTATCCCAAAAATGCTATTGTATATATCACCATTTAGAAGTATGATAACATCCATTTACATACCCGATGTAACTGAAGATGCAGAATTGGATCCATTCTCGTACTAACAGACGAAGCCAGTAAATTTCCAATGAATCATCCATGTTCAAGAATATCTGAACACCGGACGAAAGATAGAAGATTTGATTAGTATATAATGTACAAAATCGTTCGATGAATAAGATGCCCTATATAATTCATACCACAATTTCTGCCATTGCAACAATTTGCATAATGCCCTGGAATTTTCTGTATAATATAAATAGTAGCAGCACATTAGAAACAAATTTTGCCATCTAAATATGATCTAAAGATAAGGGTTTACAAGGTAAGCCTGTACTTGAACATCTTGTATTTCGCTTGAATGGCCTCGTGCATTGCTTGAACATCCTCTTCGATAATAAAGCTGAGTTGCTCTTGCAATGCCAGTATATTTTGATATATGTGGTGGAAGATCAAAGAGAAGGAAATGAAGTAATTAAGAAGCAGTAGGATCTGGACAAATAGAAAACTGAAATTAAGGATCCAGGGAAGTGAAATTGTGCAACAGCCATAATTCTGAAACATAATGATAACTACTGAAAGCTGAAGTGGTTACAGCTCATAAAACTCACAGAGAAGTAAGGTATGGAAGCTCGGTAACCGACAAGTGTCAAATAAAAAATACATCCGATCGAAGCAGTTGTTCGACGTTCAGAAACTGAAAGGTGCTCAGACATGATGCAATAGCCATGAGAAATTAGTAAAAAGGACACAACCGAAGCTGTCTGAAAAAGCACTCCAGTTACATACACCCCAAATGACATCCATAAGGAGCATGTCTCAATATAAAAGCACGAATACCTGCAAATGTACATTTATCGAGTAATCGTAAACAACATTAAAAAAAAAACGAGACGAAAACACACAGATTTACGTGATTTATTAACTTTGTGAAAGCTATGTCGACTGTTGGAGGATATAAATCGTTTTATTAGGAGATAAGAAAATAAATGTTGGTAAAAGGGACAAGAATCTTAAGAGAGTTTATATAGCAAAACATTCATATTGAGCATTTGTAGTGGAACATTGTTCCAGACATTTTGACAACCACAATTAAGATAGGCAATGAAAAAAATAATTTTCAAATTAATATCATTCTAAATCATATTAAGTGAAGATTTCATGTTGATATTGATATCAACAGTTCTAGATAAATGTATACATAAATGCATTAAACATACCAGAAAAGGAAAGATAAAGTTAGTTGCAAGGCTTTAAGAAGAGGAACGGAGGCGATTGACCACTGCAAGTTATTGGTCTGCTCTCGTGCAGCAAAAATCCAGAAAAAAGAAAAATAAGTCATAATCAATTAAAAATCCACACCTAGAGCGAAAAAAACAATAATAATTTAAAAACCAGAAGTAAACGCTGAATAAACAATCGTCAAAGAAAAATACAAAATCAATTAGAAGAAACTATTCACAGTTTTCTTAAGGCGACAATTTCTAATCTCACTAACAACCTAAAAGGGGAAAAATGAATCGATTACTGTTGAATTGCATTGAGTAGCTTACAAAACAAGACAAACGACTTACTCACAAATCAAAGTACAGAGTCAAAACCAAAAAGAAGTTCGTTAGAAAATTAAATAACCAAACGAATTAATCGATATAATCCTCACGGCAAGCAAAGAACAAATAGAGATCAAATTAAAACCTCCAAAACCAGAAGCTCTACAGAAACTACATAAACGCAGTTTAGTTTTCCAAAGTCAATCTATATACGAAATCGCACATAATTTAATCGAATCGAAACGGTCAACTAGGCTTCATCGATGAAGAAACCGATCATCCGGAGAGTTCAGAAACAACTAAAAAGATTCATCAAAATCAACCGAAACAGCTCGTAACCTAAAAAATTTCCAAAAATCTCCATGCTATTCCACATAACCAGAAGCTCAGCAAGAGGAAAAGCAAAAACGAGAACAACGAAAGAGTTTCAAACCTGAAAGTGACGATTCTTGAAAGTGTTAACAGTCCAGGAGCAGGCGGAGAGAAGCCAGATGACGGAGAAGGCCAAGTAGAGAGAAGGGAGAGGCCGGTACGACTCGTCGACTCCGGCGGGATGAGACTGGACGACACTGTCGGAAGCGTTCATTATTCTAACCAACTTAGAAGAAATTTCAAATGAAAAAAGATAGTGCCCTTTTTTTCGGTCGTGGAAAGAAGTGGGCTATTTTATTAGTCAATTTATATGCAGCAACTCGAATAAATACTTGTTTTTTTTTGCATGTTTGTGCTTACGTGGAAATTTCAAATCGAGTTTTTATTGTTTATGCTAAAATATATTTATTAAATGAAAACGTGAGACTCTATGCACCTACATAAATAAGTGGATTTTGCATGTCTTTCTTTTATTTTTATTATTATTTTTTTTTTACAATTGTTTAATTTAAATATAGTCATTAGACATATACTGATATCGAAAACTAGCTATTATTATTCGTTTCAACTTCAGATCTCCGAACGACCGACATATTTTGGATGGTATAGCTTAACAAGGAGAGGATAGAATTTGTGAGACTGTATTTAATAGGCTAACGTAGGTTAATGTTATTAATAAAATAAATGTTTCGTAGCTAAGCTATCGTAATTCAATTTTCGCAATCTCTCTCCTCTTTTCCTATCGGTGGAGTAACTGAGTACCCCTATTAGATCTCCGGACCAAAGGAAAGGCTTGAACAAATACAATATTAATTTTGAAAAAGGCGTAAACTTCTTATTTTCCATTTACATTTCACAAATATATACTGTATATCAAATATCAATTGTCGATGGATTTATTAACAAACTTAGATAATATCTAACTAATATCATTATAAATGCTAGCTATTAATATTATTTAAATGATAAATTTAATAAATCTAGAGGAGAAATATTTATTCTTAATGACTCACATCATACATTGTCTAATTATGTTACACAATTTTCGATATTATCAATTTATCGTTGATCCTGTAGACCCGCATCAACAATATCAAAATTTTATGTTTCGATTTACACAATTAAAAAAGTGTTAAATAGCAAAAACTTTTTTTTTTTTTTTTTTTTGAAATGAAAGCTAGAATTAGTTTATTAAATAAATATTTAAGGAAAAGTCAGGAATATGATTAATTATAAAGAACTAAATAAGATTTAGTTATCTAAAAATAATTTAAATAAATAATAATTTGGTAAACAACTTTATTGGTGAGCTGAGTGAGACAGAAAATGTGGGCAGTTGTGTCGGAAAATGAGGTTAGTGGTGTGATGTGTTATACTAACCACTTTCCTATACTTCACCAAATTTTAAGGAACATCAACTCCAACAACACTATCATCATATTTTGCATATATCAAATAAACTCATTAAAATAATTAAATATCAATTCTAAAATTCTAAATCCTTATTTGAATTTCGAGGTTTATGAGAGGAGAGGAGAGAAAGAGAGTGAAGTGATTTGGAGATATAAAATATTTGTTTGAGGATTGACGTTTTAAGAAGGAGAGATTATATATAAGATGGTGACAAGAAAGACGGCAGACAACCATTAAGAATAAGATGGCCAATATCTTGGAAGACACAATTAAAGAACGAAAGTCTGAGAAGATATTTATTTTAGAT
>JBBMEG010000002.1:5267596-5295867 GCA_037832605.1 Cyclanthera cordifolia
ACATGTATGATCTAGAATCTTCTTTGAACATCTAGAATAAAGGGGAATTATCTAGACTTCTCCAATATTATTTAACAGTTTGAACGTAGTTGTTTGTGCTTAGTGATTGTAATTATTTGTTTAAATGTAGTGTGATTATTAGGAGGATTGTAGGAGATATTTGTTGTTTTTTAATAATGTGCTTTTTATAATTTTTTAAAGCAAAATGGTTTTTTATTTATTATTTCAAATCTTAAATTATTATTAATGTTGAGAAAGTTTTTTTTTTTGGGTAAATTATAAATTTAGTCTACATAGTTTGATGGAAGCTAGAATTTAGTCTCAATGATTTCAAAGCTAGACTTTAGTTTAGATAGTTTGAAAAAATCTACTATTTAGTTCATATGGTTGAAAAATTAGAATTTAATCCCTAAAATTTGATAAAATCTATTCAATATTCTATCGTTTGTAATTGTTGGTGAATAAAATACGTAGAAGTTTTTTTTTTTTTTTGATGATTAGAGCGTGAGATAAGTTATTAGAAACAAAAAATGCATAATTTATACTTCACATTTACATGTTTAATTCGTCTGTAATATGGCGCAGTTGATTGATGGCTTGGTTTCTGAATGAATCTTCCTTTCAAGATCCTAGGTTCGAATTAATTCAAAATATATATCAAAAATATCATATTATGTGAAGAATTACGTCCACCGAGCGAATCCGCATTCGAGCCAGCCCGTCGTTCTAGAGATGCACTACCTTCTAGAATTTCTCATAGTCGGGTTCATTTGAGCCTTTTTTGTCATCTCGAACCGTGTGCAAGGCAGTGACTCTGTGCATCACTAGAGTTGGTTTTTTATAGCTTGTTCCTATTAGATAAAATGTAGAATTTAAACCATGCTAGGACATTTCCTGAAATCTTGTTCAATGATCCCTATAGCCAACGCAACATCCTGGTTTGAGTATCTGAGGAAAAATTCACATGAAAATAAGTGAGTTATAAAACTCAGTAAGGTTCCTCAGCTCGAGGTACACCATGTACACAATCAAATGAGCACATCATCAAGAGGTACACTTATCCAAATCTCCTTATCAGTGTCAGGACATGAAATGTCAGCACCTCTCGAAGAGATCAATGACCTATGACAAAAAAGTCTATCAGCCAATGTTGTAGATCAAAAATACTCTATGGAGTCTAGTGATCCGCTTGGGCAATTTTGGCCATAACCAATGTTAGTGAGAGAGCCTATAGCGAGGCGATCAAACGTGGTGGTCTTAAAGCCTCAAACACACATTGAGTGGTGGTGGCGGTATAAACACCCCATGCTGTGGGATATCATGCACACTTTTCTGCCTCAAGACTATACATGTCAGTTGAATCAAAGGTATGTATAGTTTACTGGGTGGCATTGCATGTCTATGACACAGCTACGAGTAAGATATCACCCCTTATCTTGTACCTGATGAGCACATATATCTGCTCCCCTTGTCAAAGTCACGTATGCCATAGGCACATGCACGTGTATTAATCACATGGTCTCCTTTGGAACACGAGTTCCCTTTGAAACACCGAAACAACAATAATTATGTATATGAAAATTTATCCAATATCGACATTTATAACTAAATGTTTAATTTCTAATTCAATGTCCAAAATTTAAAAATTATTAAAAATATATAGTTTTGCAAATTGAAAATTTATTATTAAAATAAACATCCAGTTTCCAGTTTCTTTTAATTTGTATATTTATAATTTATAATCTAATGTTAAAATTATGAATAAAATCATAAATATAAATAGTTCACATTTACGAATCATTTTTTATTTCATATATTTTTATATAACAATAATCGGAGAAGATCATTTAAATTCATAACTTATTAATTATGAAAATACAACATAAATAATATTTAAATATTAATTTTGATATTTATCAATAAATTCATATATTTAAAAATACTAAATTTATTATTTATACAATTTTCTAACCATGTTAAAAGTTAAATTTAAAGACAAAATTAGAAAGTTATATAAATTTTGATACTACGTTGATACAAAATCCGATAAAGTTTTTTTTTTGAAGAAGGTTATAATTTATTTAAATAAATTAATAATGAATTGATATTTTTCCACTTTTCTCCTCCACCACAGAATCCAATCACATACATCAAAATTCACCCGGCCTAGATTTCTTCCTAAATTTTCTTTTTTTTTTTTTTTTACCAGGGAAGAAATAAAATAAAAAGAAATATAAATTATAAATTTGTTTTCGATGATTTGAAGAAAGTAGTTCTTATAATTTTGAGAAATATAAAATATAATTCATAGTCTAGAGAACTGTAAATTTTATTCAACATGTTATTCATACATCGTAGACGAATTAAGTATATAGATATAAATTTTGATATATGAAATGATGTTTTTTTTTTTTGGCAAATCAATTACTCTCCCACATTCGCATGGTTAAACATATAAATAATCACTTTTTTTTTGTATTTTATTCACCAGCAAGTACTAAAAGCATATACTATTTTTTAGATTTTGTAAAATCATAGAGGTTAAATTCTAATTTTTTTTAACTATAAAGATTAAAGCGTAGATTTTTCAAATCATAGAAACTAAAGTTAAAAATTTTAAATTATAAATATTATATTTCAACATTCTTCAAACTATAGTATTAAATTTATAATATACTCTAAAAAAGAAACATTTTCTATGTTCCTTCGGTAGCCAATCCAAACGAAAACATAAAAAACTATATAAATGCATGGAAGAATAAATAAAAAGAAATAAACAAATTAGTTTAATTTTTTGGAGGTAATTCAGTTTAATACCACGCTCACGTATTCGATCATGAAAATCAATATTTGTGATCTCCTCTTTTAATTTGCACTTAAAAAAAAGCAAATAGAGAGGAAAAAACGATTTAATATTAACTTAGTGAAGGATGAAGGAAAACTAATTTGTTTGGCTATGAAAAAAAACTTGTTGAAATTGAAACGTTGTACTGAAAGAAAAGAATTATAATTAATATTCAAACTATGAATTATACATATATACACATATATACATATACACATATACACATATATATACGTATATACACATATATATACGTATATACATATAAATATATAAATATGTATATGTATATACGTATATATATATATATTTATATATATATATTTTTTTTAGAATCGCTGGAAAGAAAACAACAAAATAGGATTGGTATATCAGTGTACAGAAACCAACAAAACACACAAAGCAGCAAGAAGTTCGTTTGATTGGGTGTTTTTTTTTTTTTTTTTTTTGGTTCAGAAAAAACAATATTCAAATCAAGATTTCAAAAAATAAAAAATAAAAAATAAAAAATAAAAATAAAGGCTGATAGCTTCAGATCGTGCAGGCAGCATTCATTTTTCGGTACATATTCCAGTTGTAAAATAAAGAACGTCCGCGTTTTTTATAGCTTTAAAATGAGAAAATGGAGCAGGTAAAATGGAGCCACGTAACGTACATAAATAAAATGGAGCACATTTGCTATTTATTTTTTAAAATTTTAGTATTATTATTTTTCATTATGATATGAATTTTATTTTTTATTTTTAAAAAATCACATGAAAATTGTGCAAATGAGTTTGATGACAATTAGTTAATTTTTGAACAAATGTTAAATGAATGTAAATAAATAAAAATTTAAAAACAAAACAAAATATCATTAATTTTAAATGGTGCAACATATGTTGAGAACATTATAATATGTGAATGAAAATTAATTTTAATTAATTAGTTTGATCTAAATGATATTAGTAAATGAAAAAACATTCTTAAATTTTTTAAAATAAAAGAACAAAATTGATTACGAAACTACAGTTAATTTTAAATTACGATTATCTTTTTTAAAATACGAAATTGATTTTATAATTATTATTAGCTTTATAATAAATAAAAAAATGTTTTTAAAATGTCGTATTAGGTAAACGAACAACTTTCGATTAATTAATTGAAAAAATGTTTAATAGATAAAAATAAAAATAAAATGATAAACAAAAATAAAATTGATTAGGAAAGTACTATTCATTTAAAATAACAAAATAAACAAATGGATAGGTTAATTTAACCCTTTGTTTTGTAATAATAATAATAATAATAACTCCTCATCTTGATAGAATTAAATTTAAGATTAAAATAATAAGTCAAACAAACAGTAATTAGATATTTAATAAGATAATGATTTAGTAAAACATTTTTTATAGATTTAAGATTTAAGATTTTCGGAGTTTAATAACATTATTGTTGACATTATGTCTCTTTCTTATAGGATTTGAGAGGTCTATTTCTCTCATTATAATATAATTTGTAATAAGGTGTGTGATTCGTTAATGAAAAGCTCGTGTGATCTCTAGATTATTTGAAACTTTTTATTTTTTCGTTGGATGCTAGGTCCTACCTTTGGAGGGGGGCCTCCCCCACTTGCCTTGTTGGTTTCTAATATATACATGTGCGTTTTTCAAAAAAAAACAAAAAAAGATTTTTTAAAGCATCTGACACCACCATAGTCTTGGAGTCAACCAACGTTTAACTCATGGTTGGCTTGGGCCTATTTCAAAAACACAAGAGATAAGCTTTTCAAACCAATTTCCAATCAATGAAGAATGGCCTTCCAATCACTTATCTTATCTTTATCTATCTCTTGAGAATAATATATTTTAAAGCAGTTGAAAAATGTTAAATCAGAATTATTCCAAAAATTAAATTGCAATCAAATTGAACCAAAATGATATACAATAGATGAATCATAAATAAAGAAGAGGGATGGAAAAACAATATCAGAATTACAATTATTCGAGACAAATGACTCAATATCCACGCTCTTAGACTATTTGAGATGATCTTCAATTCAAATTGTCCAAATTATCGCATATCTCTAAAAAAGAATCAAATAAAATTCTCTCGATTTACAAAACATCCAAAAGTTGCATTGTATATGGCATACAAATACACTAAAACTCCATTTGACATAATTTAATAACTAATCGTGATTATTGAAACTAATTTGATAATTAATTGACATGAGCCAACATAATAACAAAAAAAAAAACACACAATGAGCATCAATAGGGATGATATAAAATCATTGAAGATTATGAAATTTAGTAGATATTTTACTATTAAGAAATACACTTATTTAAAATTCCATAAACGTTGTCAAACATTGCTCAGGTGACACTAGTGATACATTAGCATTTACTCGATAAGTGTTTGAGAAGGAAAATTCATTACAATTTGCCAAAATTAGTGGCATTTTATGATTGTACACCAACAAAAAACAAATCAACTAGATTAGTGTTTCGAGTCTTCGTAATGCCCTATAGGGTTTGTTGTCCCCCTCCCAACCTTGTACTCAAAAAAAGAAATATCATATTTTTTTTATGATCGAACTAGTGTTAAACTATAATATGACAAAAAAAATGAACTAACGCGCTGCCGACTTTTTTTCAATCAAATTAAATATATTCTAAAGAATGATAAACCTGAATTTCAATCCGCAGAACAAACACCACATGTTTATATGAAAGAATAATAATAGTCTATGAAATTACTATAAAATTTATGCGAACGCGTTACATTAAATGATGGATTAAAGTTAGTAATTTGGAGTCCCCAACCCATATGTAATGTACTATAATGGATTAAATAGTCTAAGAAATGGTTGTTATTTTAATAAATTAAAAGTTAAAATATGATTTTGGTCCTTAAATTTCTACATTTTTTTAATTTTAGTTCCTAAATTTTTAAAAGTTCAATTTAAGTCATAAACTTTCAATTTTGTTCCATTTTAGACCATGAATTTTCAAATTTGTTCCATTTTGATCCTCATACTTTCAAAAGTTATAATTTAGTCCCTAGACTTCAAAAAATGTCCTTAGTATAGTTTTTTGTTGTTAATTTTTCTTATAAAATATATCATATTTTCATATAAACTTTAGAAATATGTTTACCCATTTTCTTTACTTGTATTAAAGTTATTAATATTATTGAACAAATTTCATTTAATATTGATTTTAAATTTATTATAAAGACAAATTTTAAATTTTTATTAAAATCTAAGACTAAAATTAAACTTTTAAAAAACTTGATAGACTAAAACTGAACAAAATTAAAAGTCTAAGTACTAAAATTAAACTCTTAAAAATATATGGACAAAAATTGAACAAATGCGAAAATTTTGGAGTCAAGATGATATTTTAACCATAAATAAACTAATTTAATTAATACACTAAGCATGTAGTTCAATTGACACGTACGCTTTCTTTAATCAAGATCAAATCTTCATCTCATAAATGTGCTAAAAAAAAAGGTGGTTTGTTAGTTAACAACTAAATTTTAACGCATCGCTTTTGATTAAATGTTTTATAACTAATTGATATCAAAATAATTAGTTATAAAACATTTAATCTTAACAAAATAATTGATATCAAAAAAAGAAAAAAAAAAACACTTAACAAAACAATTAACACAACAACAAGACTATTTTGTTTTAAAGTAGATAAAGTACTTATAAATCACTTATTATAACAAAACTTATTTGATAATAAACAATCACTCTTTAATTATTGATCAAATCTTATATCAAAATCATACTATCAAATTGCACATCAAATATAGACTGAGCTATGACTAACACAAATTTTAAATAAGTAATTAATTACACAACAATTACTAACATTAATCTACGAACAAGTTTCAATAGACATTTTACTATTCTCTGGTCTACTTCAGTTCGCCATTTTCTACATAAAAAACAAACATCCCTTTGGGGTGGTTTGTTTTGAGTATTTATGAAGATTTTATAAACAAGTTTTTATAACAACTTTTTAAAAATCTTATACAAACGAGATATTATTACATTTTTTTCTTTATAACCACTCAACATAATTCCTAATTTATAAACAATCAAAATAAACGGTCTACAATTTTACAAACAAACACCCATAACTTTAATAAGCTGCACAAATTTACAATACTGCACTCCAAATATACTCTTGTAAATCTGAATGTGGATAACTTTGCCTAAAAATGTTACTTTTACCGTTTATTTTCAGCAGCATTATTTTATTATATTCTCAACATCTGTAAAAAATAAATAATAGAAAAATGAAATTTGATTAAATAATATTTATAAGCTCAATACAAGAACATATAATTAAATTTTATAAAGAAATCTGTAATATTTTAAAGGAATTAGCTATTTTTCTATTAAGATTATTTAGTTGAAGCATAGAAAATAAAATTGAATACTTTATAATTCAGAAAACAAAAACTTAACAGCTTACGAATTGAAAATTGAAGTTTAAAATTAAAATTTTGAAAATCTACCGATCAAAATGTAAGAGTATGAAAATTAATTAAAACAAAAGAAGTAAAGTTGTAATGTAGAATAAAAAAACCGTGTAAAGAATTTTTAACCGGAGAACTTTTGATTATTCCTTCATTAATATATAGCAAAATTACAATAAACAAACCCCTAAAAAAAAAAAAAAAAAAATCCTTCCTGACAATCTCACGATTCCAACCTGTATAAATTAAATACTAATTTTAAAAGTAGAACGAATAAAAAAAAAAAAAAAAAAATCTAAACTAATAGTATTTGAACGCACAGTCTCTTATTTTATTTATTTATTTTTAAATTTCCAGATTTTACAATCCCATGATTTTGATACTGAAACCATACCCCCTAAACCATATGTTCAGATTAAAGTAAATATGCATTAGGAGAAATAGCGACAGATGAAAATAATTGAGGTTTGGTATATAAGTGGTTACAAAATTTAAAACAAAGTGAATTTCATAATCTTTAATCCAATTTCGGCCTTCATTAATTCAAGAACCGCCAAAGTTGGGGGAGCAGACTGCTTTGACGTACGAGTCACTGTGCTTCGCTAACGCAGTGATTTGTAAACATAAAATAGAATACCACGACAGCAGCCACCACAATCAAAGAACACGAACTCAACCCCCCAAAATGTGGCAGCTCAACATTGGGGACGATTCCGCGCCTGCCGGTTCTTCTCACGCCGGCGGATCCATCTCAACTCTCAACAATCACGTTGGTCGCCAGGTTTGGCAGTTTCATCCCGAACTCGGCTCTCCCGAAGATCTTCATCGAATTCAGCAGGCTCGCCAGCATTTCTTCGACCACAGATTCGAGAAGAAGCACAGTTCTGATCTCCTCATGCGAATGCAGGTTACTACCACGTTAACCTTTTAATTTTGCTCCTCACTGTTCTTCAAACTCTACTACGCATTTTTCATACTGAATTATTGATGTGTGTTTTTAGATCATCGTCATTCGTTGATTTATGGTCTATTGAGATCCGAAAATTGTTATTAATTCTTAGTAGGACTTTGAGGATTATGCAGATATTTCATTCGTTAAGCAAGAAATTTCTTTCGCTGTGTGCCAAGAGAGGGTTTCCGGAACCTGCTGTTTTTCTTCTCTTTGTACTACTTAGATAATTAGAATGTTTCTGATTTTCCTATTTCAGTTTGCGAAGGAGAACTCATCCTTCGCGAATCTACCGCAAATCAAAGTCAAAGATAAGGAAGACGTGACAGAGGAGGCAGTAACGCGCACTTTAAGAAGGGCAATCAATTTTTATTCAACAATCCAGGCAGATGATGGTCACTGGCCTGGTGACTATGGCGGTCCAATGTTTCTAGCTCCTGGTTTGGTAAGAGCACGTTTGTGTAGCAGCATTTGCCTTATTTCTGACTTTGTAGACTATCGTGTAGTTTGTTTAAAACTTCAAGGAACATGTATGGTAGAGCGTTATGCCAATTTGTCTCATCCCTTTCTCTCCCACTCGTACCTCTGTATGTATGTATTTTCGGATGAGAAGCGTTAAAGACGTAAAATGTAAGAAAATTGTTAAACCCTAAACCCTAAAACAATGCATTGTTAACCACGTAAATTGTTGTTATGGTCTACCATTACAGGTCATTACTCTTTCCATTACTGGCACTTTGAATGCCGTTTTATCTGCAGAACACCAGCGTGAGATTTGCAGATATCTATACAATCATCAGGCAAGGATTTTCTTCTTCTTTCATGATTAGCTTTTTAGTAAACAAGGACAAATGTAAATGGTAAAAGAATTAGAGGTAATGGGCTGAAGCCTTAGTGGCTATGTGCGTAGGATTTTTTCTTTTTGAGAATGAACCATTCTTTCATTGAGAAAAGAATGAAATAACAATATAAGGGGAATACAAATTTTTTATTTTTAATTTTTTTTTTGAAACAAATTGGAGAGACCTCCAATAAAAAGGAGCTTCAGTATAGTAGAATAATTCCTAGATCGTAAATATAAAAAGGTCTAGTAACTAAGGTCCAAAATTAAACATGAAATCTTACGATATCTATTATTATACTACCATGAGTTTCTTTATAGTGCGAGGCAGTTGTCTCATGAAAATAGTTAGAATGCACACAAGCTGACTTGCTCGTAGATATTAAAATATCAAAACAAAATCACCTAAACTTTCCTTTTCTAACTTTTCTTTTATGATGAGAATATTTTACTGTAAAAATAACAGTTATGAAGCATACCTGGATTGTTTATTTTCCAGGTTTTTGGTATAGAATCGAAAGAGCAGAACTCATATGAAGTTCCTTGGCATATAAAGACGAGTTCAATAATAAAAAGGATGATTTGTGTCATTGCAGAATAGAGATGGTGGTTGGGGTTTACATATTGAAGGCCCGAGCACAATGTTCGGTTCTGTGTTGAATTATGTTACTTTGAGGTTGCTTGGTGAAGAAGCTGAAGACGGGCCGAATGCTGTGGACAAAGCACGGAAATGGATCTTGGACCATGGTGGTGCAACTGCGATTACTTCCTGGGGGAAAATGTGGCTTTCAGTATGGTCTCAAGTCTTTGATTCTTTGGTTTATGATCTAAAATCAATAGTTGATGTAATTAATGTCACTGGTGACAGATACTTGGAATATATGAATGGGCTGGAAATAATCCACTTCCTCCAGAACTATGGCTCTTGCCTTACGTTCTCCCCTTTCATCCAGGTAGGCCTATCATCATTTCCTTTTGTTAATGAAACACGATCAGCTTATTCAAGCAGCAAACATGTTTTTATCGAAATGGTGACCCATAGTAGTTGCTTCCAATGTAATCTTGTGTGTGTGCGCGTTTTAACTTCAAGCAAGATCCTAACCTACATAATTAAAGAGGACTTATTTTGCACACTACAGCTATGAAGTATAGAGGAAACCCATTGTCAGGCTCTATTTCTGCAATAGAGTCAAACAAATTGAACTCCATTGCAAAATCAAAAAGTGCTGTAGAATCTGGATTATATAAGACATAACAAAAGTACGAGTACCCATTTTTACTAGCCATATGAGGATATCTTCTCTTCACTAAATATCTTAATTTCTCTTGATTTATTTAAATGCGTGCTCAATTAGAGTTTTATTTCAATGCATTTTCCTTGTCCATTCATAACATCTCATACATACACGTGTGGATTACCAGATGATGCCACTAAGTATTCAGCATTTTACGATTGCAATTCTAATCGTCCTTGATTTATATATAATTTTTAAAGCTTTTATAGTAATTCTATCACCTGTTCACAACTGCTAATTTATCGTCGCTGACTCTTCACTTTTTTTTTTTTGCCCTTTTATTGAATAGGAAGAATGTGGTGTCACTGCCGAATGGTATACTTGCCTATGTGTTATCTTTATGGAAAGAGATTTGTTGGTCCTATAACGCCTATAATCAGATCGTTAAGGAAGGAGCTTTATCTTGTCCCTTATCATGAAATTGATTGGAATAAGTCTCGCAATCAATGTGCAAAGGTGGGTAAGGAAACTGTGAAGTTCTCACTGAAATGCTTTCTTTTGACTTACTTTTGGTCTTTGCTTCATTCCTTTTTATTCTCAACTCTTTCACAGCCGATCACAGCCAATCTTCTAGGTTTCGGGAATATATATATTTTGGTTCTTGGGTAAATTGGTATACCAGTGGATCTTCTCATGGAATTAGTTTAGAGGAGCATAGTTCCTGCCTTTAAATTTTCGGAAGGAATAGTGAAGCCCTCAAAATTTATTTATATATTTATTTTTGAAGTATCCTATGGTCTAGTAGTGAGGAGCAGAAACAAAAGGCTTAAGCTGATGAGGAAGGGCCAGATATCATATTAAAAAAATGTTGTGTAGGGAACTCCAATAACCAATTTAAGGCCGTATTATGTGCATCATCACAAAATTTCTTTTTTTAAATGATGATTTATTTGAGAATAAGCTGGAATTTCTCTCCTTGGGAAACCAAGACTTGTATTACGAACCTTGGCTTTGTCGTTGAACTATCGATTCCTTTTCATGGTTTTTATATCTTAATGAAAAAATAAAACAATAATAATGTATAGGCAAATGTCTTCTTAATGTGTATGTTTTGTGCCATAACTAAACATCGAAGAAGTTAACAATTATGATTGCCCCATATCCAGTAGGTACATTCAATGCTTTATACGTGCATTTTTTTTTTCAAAAGTCTACGAGTTCAAAATTTTCCTTTCTCCTCAGTGAACTGATATTTGTGTTAGGCTCCGAATAGTTCACTCACACGTGCAAGTGGGTAAGGCAGCCCAAGAAGAAGGTAGTTATAAGGAAAAGAGAAGGTTTAGCCTACCCCTCATTCACCGTACATATTACTAGGAGGGGCAAAGTGGGCAGAATGGGATAGTCCCTTTTTCGGGGTAGTGGAGCAGGGGGTAACAGGGAACCAATGTAGGTGGGACCAGCCAAAGGGAAGGAAGTTAAAAAAATGGGGAGAAGGAGGATTTTGGGGGAGAGATTTTTGTGAAAAGAAAGTCAAAGGACTTCTTGGGGAGAAATACTAGAGCTCTCGAAATCTCCGGGTAGCTTAGTTCCGTTTAACCATTATTTTCTTAATATTTCCTATTGTATTTCTGCTCTAAGTGCTGGATATGTAGTGAAGATTACTGATATTTTGTGATTAATTTAGCCTCGTTTCGTCTGGATTGTTAAGTACCTTTTGTTTTGTTGGTTATTTTCATTTTAATTGGGATATTATTTGTTTCCATACTTGACAACAATCTTGTAATTATTATAGAGGATAAAATCTTATTGTATTATTTTTTCCTTTTTTACTATGAGAACTTTTCTATTTAAGAAACCTCATTTGTACCATTGAATATAAGAGAAAAAACTATTCCTCTCATATTTTTGCTCATGTTTTATTAAGTGACCGCATACCTTACAATTTGATTACCTAGGTTTAGTCGATAAGTTATTCTCTTATTTTCTATAGTTGATTGATAAGATGACTTTTCTGGTGCAAAGTTCAGAGAACACAACAATACTCATATGGTCATGATCATTTACAAAAATTTAGGTGCATCTACTGTATTGAATATTGACCTAATACTACTTAAGCATTCTGAGTAATAGTTTGTTGCCAGTTTTCTATGAAGATGTCACTTTTTGATGGTTACAGTTTGCTTTGCCATTATTGTCAGGAAGATCTGTATTACCCACACCCGCTTGTTCAGGATATTCTGTGGGCTTCTCTGCACCATGTCTATGAGCCCATTTTTATGCGTTGGCCTGCAAAAAGATTGAGGGAAAAGGCTTTGCAATGCGTAATGCAGCATATTCACTATGAAGATGAAAATACTCGGTATATATGCATAGGACCTGTCAACAAGGTATGTTTTAGTAATGTTTGACATGTAATAACAAACTACCTTTTTAGATGTTGAAAAGAAAATATGTACATGAGTAAATTTTGTTACCATCTATGAGGTCTCATTAGTGAAAAAACTAGGTCAGTTCTTTTCTTCGAATTTTCAACTTTGCCTAGATGGATGATTGGATCTCACATATTCTATCATTGTTTTCATGGAGGTACTCATATGTGCAGGTATTAAACATGCTGTGCTGTTGGGTGGAGGATCCACATTCAGAGGCATTCAAGTTGCATATTCCAAGAATC
Organism: Cyclanthera cordifolia; assembly: GCA_037832605.1. NCBI lineage: Eukaryota > Viridiplantae > Streptophyta > Magnoliopsida > Cucurbitales > Cucurbitaceae > Cyclanthera > Cyclanthera cordifolia. Next base: position 5,280,620 of record JBBMEG010000002.1, read on the forward strand.
TATGACTATCTTTGGATTGCTGAAGATGGCATGAAAATGCAGGTTCACAAACAACGTCAAATTGCCTCTCTGTCTCCTTAGAACTCAAATTGCCTCTCTGACATTGTGAATCCTATTTTTCCCTACATATTTTTTCTATTATGATCTTGAAAGCAAGATGACTATACTAAAAACCTTTTTTTCCCTATCATTCACATAATGTCGTTTAAGAAAAACGCGTCTTTCATTTGAAGTATCGTTTCTCATTGAAGAAAGAAAGAAGCATGGAAAAGGAAAGAAAAAAAAAATGCACATAAAAAAGGACTAGGACCCACTTTTAAGAAAATGTCGTATCACTTGAGAGGAATCTCTTTGGAAATCATGTTTGAAATCTCAATGTGAAGAATAATACTTCATATATTATTCATTAGTATGGAACACATATATAGGGGTACAAGAAACCCTAGGGATATAAGAAAATCCTAACTGGAAAAGTGAAATGCAAGAAAACCCAATGACTAGAGGAAATCTCTAGAATAAGAAACTCTATCTTGAATATGTACAATTACAAAAGATGACAAATACAAATGATATTCTAAATACGTGTATACCATAACAATCCTCTTGAAACGAGAGCGAATGTGTCAATCGTACTCAACTTTTTGCTAGGTGTGAATGTTTCCTAAATGTTCTCCGGTCTTCTCACATATACCATAGAAATCAATCCTTGATGGGTTTTTTTGGCTCACGAATGAAATTATAATTCACTTCAATATGTTTAGTCCATTCATGGAAATATTGGGCTAGACAATATGAAGTTCTATTTGATAATCACACCAAAATTGAGCAGACTTAGTAATATCGAAACTTCTTTAACCAATTTGATTTTACTGTTGTTGTATATCAGTTCTTTCATCATATCAATGGATTTCCATGGCTCTTCAAATGCATGGATGTTTTCATTTGGCAATCAAATTTTTGTGAAAATGTATACCAATTTCAGTTGGCAAGTATAGAGTTGTTCTTTTAGTCTATCCCAATTGCCTCTCCCTCAGCCCTGGCCCCTGGGGCATCTTTTTCTTCATAGAAACGCTAAGTCTATCAGTTCTTTTAGTCTTTACCTTCATCCCGAGGCATCTTTTGAAGAAACACCAAGTTCACTTAGCAAGTAGATTGTTGTTCTTTTAGTCTATCTCAATTGTTTCCCCATCGGCCTTCATTATTTATTCTCTTCCCTCTTCTTCTCCTATTAAGCCTTTATTTCTTCACTATACTCTTAGATGCAAAACTACCTCATACTTTAAACAAAATCTCGCCTTGAATCCTGATTGCATTGAAACCCATTATTCATCCCTTTTAACCAAGTGTCATCCTTCTCCCTCTCCTCATACCATTGCTTTCAAGCCCACCCCACTCTCATCAAGCTCTCAAAGTTCCATGATTTATGAGGTTGTCATTCATCATAATTCGCCTGCTGCTTAACTTTCCCCCAAGACCTAGATCTTCTCTCTGATTTTGATTCAAACATGGAAGATAATATTAGTGTTAAAAAACCTTGATTCTCTCTCCTAAACCATTGCTCCCGCCTCTCTCCTCAACCTCGGCTCTCTTCTTCTCCCAACTACGACCGTCGGGAAAGCTACCATTGAGAGGAAGGAATACATCATTGCACCGACCTGCATTACCGAGGCAGTAGAGTCAAGATCACAAATCATTCAGGGGATGTTTGTTATGAGGTTTTGGAAGAGTATTTCAAACTAATATTTACTAAATACTCTTAAAAAAACTACATCCAAACGAGGTTTTGATTGCTATAATTACTTTTAAATACTCAAAATAAATCCTCATTCTAAATACTAATTTTAAATACTCTTAAAAACTACATCAGAACAAACTTTTGAGTGCAATACAACAAGAATGAGTTGGGATTTCCGAGCTTGTGAATTCGGAAGATAAATCTGACGTGTTTATGTTCATTTATTATAGGGTTATAATGGAAGTCAACTATGGGATACTGCATTTGCTGTTCAAGCGATCATTTCAACCAAGCTTGGTGAAGAATACGTGACAACTTTAAGAAAGGCTCACACGTATATAAAAGACTCCCAGGTTCTTATTAGAAGAATTTCTTGTTAACTTCATGTTCTCTTCTTTGCTCGTGTATATTTGTTCAATTTCTACATTACAGGTATTAGAAGATTGTCCTGGGGATTTACAAAATTGGTATCGTCATATTTCAAAAGGTGCATGGCCATTTTCAACTGCAGATCATGGATGGCCCATCTCTGACTGCACTGCTGAAGGTTTGAAGGTATTTATTTTTTATGTTTTCATTTTTTAATAGTGTTTACCACCGCCAGGATAATACTTCTTTCTTGATGGCAATTTTTCTTTTTCATTGGAGTTTTGGAGACTGATGGAAAATATGTTTTCTATCTTGTCTGACTCTAATCCTGTTTTTGTAAAAACTTATATTTTCATATTATTTGATTGCTAAAGTTTTATCTATATATAAAAGAAACTCTTAGACCTTTACATATGGAAATTATCAATTATTTAGGCCTTTAAACTAGTAAGAGGTATGAATTAATTCCAATATGATCTTATAATGTCTTATTCCGAAAACTACGGTTTAGTTTTTATTTTTGTCCTAAAAAAATAGTTAAAAACTTGAATGGGGAAGATACTCATTTTTTATGAGGTTGTTTCTCATACTCACGTTGAGTATCTGCAATGAAGAATGAAAGTCCTGGTTAGAATGGGATGGGAACTTTTAGCATTGCCTCACCTTACCATCTCGAACAATTACCAGACTTCATTGGCCATTATGTTTCTGTAAATAACTATGTGTCTATTTTTGCAGGCTGTTCTTTTATTATCAAAACTCCCTTCAGATACAGTAGGGAAGTCAATTGATGAAGAACGGTTATATGATGCTGTAAATGTCATTCTGTCCTTACAGGTAACCATGGATAATGTGCCAAGATGTAAGATTGAGCTAAATTTAGTATGGTTTTGACTTACAGCTGGAGGTTTTCTTCCCTTAAAATCCTCTCCTCCAAGCTGTTGAAACCTTGAACATAAATGTCTATTTCTTGGCATTGACCCTATGTTTAGTTATGAGTAGGGAAGTCTTGTTGTCTAAGGGGTGAATAGATAGGATTTCCATTGAAATATATTTCTCTCCTTGACTGAGAACTCATGTTAATGCAAGCTGAATTACCTCCAACCGAGTTTTTTTTTTTTTTTGGTCAACCATTCCTCAATGCTGAAAAACAGATGCTCAGATGCCAATTGATGAATCTCATTCTTAGACAATTTTTTCTGACCAGATTTTTCATCCTTGTGGCTTATAGTGGTTTGTGTAAAACCTACTCCGAGTTAGGTACAATTTATAATTAGTTACAGAAATCCCTACTTTGTGTCACAGGGACATCCGATACAGAAAAGCCTGCTTTAACTTTTTTGATTGATGGACTCCAAGGTTTATGGCTTTGTGCTTTTTTGTAGTTCAAGTAAGTGTCTGGTCTATTGGAACCGGGTTCTGATGGCCTAGATTTGTTTTACAAATATATGGAGTTAAGTTTCGTTAGATAGATCTTTCTGGCATCACTTGGTATAATAGATATCACTTTCTTTGTTCTTTAATCTAAAAGTGTCCTATATAATTTTACCCATACTGTAAATTTTTCATTTTCAACTCAAGTTCATTAAGACTTAGCCTTCCTTTAATCCTAGTTTATTGTCTTGCAGAATATTGATGGTGGTTTTGCCACTTATGAACTGACCAGATCATATCAGTGGCTAGAGGTATTTTCAATTAATCTGCAATCGCATTTTCTTGCCACTTATTATAGCTTGGGTTACTTATTATTTCTATTTATATTCAGTTAATGAACCCTGCTGAAACTTTTGGTGATATTGTGATTGACTACCCGTAAGATTTTGAAACGCTTTTGTTCATTGTTTTAGCTTTTTGTTGTTATATATTAGTCTTGAACTTGATGAACCAATTGAATATATAGATATGTCGAGTGTACCTCAGCAGCAATTCAAGCACTAGCACCATTCAAGAAATTATATCCAGGTCATAGAAGGGGTGAAATTGATAATTGTATTGCTAAAGCTGCGGACTTCATTGAAAGCATACAAGCAACTGATGGATCTTGGTTCGTATCAGTTGTATGGTTATGTTTTTCAAGTTGATTGTGACTTGATACATTTAGTTCCTCTATAGATCTTTTCTTTTGGTCTATGAAAGTAGGTTTTTCATCTTAAGAAAAAATATTTGATCTCTTTGCATTGCTTTCCTGCTAGAATAGTTTAGTATTAGTGCTATACTATTCATGATTAGTGACTGGACCATGCACAATATATTGTATGAATATCATCGAGCTACTTGTGTTATAGGTATGGATCGTGGGGAGTCTGCTTCACCTATGGTGGTTGGTTTGGGATAAAGGGTCTGGTTGCTGCTGGAAGGAGATATGAAAGCTGTTCTAGCCTTCGTAAAGCTTGTGATTTTCTGTTGTCTAAAGAGCTTGCTGCGGGTGGCTGGGGAGAAAGTTATTTTTCCTGCCAGGATAAGGTTGTACCAAATATGAACTTTCTTCAAATTCAGCTCAGGAACGTAGTTATAGCCTTTTCTCACTTTCATTACCGTTTCTAGTCATTTAAATTTATTGCATTCAGTGAATATGCATTTTCTTTTCATCATTTTTACAAGAGGCATCTAGTATTTACTTAAACCTTGGACTTGTTTTATGTGTTATGAGTCAGCCAAAGTTTCCAAATGGAGTAGAAATTTGGGAAACTTTTATGTTATGAGTTATAACCCACTAATCTGGCTGGATCACGAGATCATGTGAACAGAGGTCAAAACTGAGATTTACCTGGCTGATATTTAACACCTTTTCTCCTTTTATGTAATCAAACAAGTTTGTGGGATCAGGCTGTAGTGTGGATTATGAGAATAAGGCATTACTAGGGTTTAGAGTTTATAGTATATTTTAATGAAATATTGTGCTCCCGTTTCACCTATCTAATTATCATTTGAACAGGTGTACACAAATATTAAAGACGATAGGCCACACATTGTCAATACTGGTTGGGCTATGTTATCCCTCATCGATGCTGGACAGGTATCTGAGATTCATTCAAATATTAGTGTACATGCTCTAAAACTATTAAGAATATATCAAATATATTGAGTTCTGATAATCTATGACAAGCTAGCATGATTCTTTTTGCACTTACTGCATGTTAGATATCGTTTGGTATACTTCCAGAGATGTTTCTAATCTTTTTTATTTGTTGATATTAATTCATTGTAATGATTTACAATTTTTTTTCTTGTGGTTAGTTTGAGAGAGATCCAACACCGTTACATCGCTCAGCAAGAATATTAATTAATTCTCAGATGGAGGATGGAGATTTTCCTCAAGAGGTAACTATGGACTTTACTCTTTCAGTTAAATTACTGAAAACTGCAGTCTGGTTTGATACGTGCGTGGCATTTCTCTTGTTAATTTATAGATTTCTTTGTACAGGATATCATGGGAGTGTTTAACAAGAACTGCATGATTAGTTATTCGGCTTACCGTAACATTTTCCCCATATGGGCCCTTGGGGAATATCGCTGCCGGGTACTAAATTCCCTTAAATAGTGTATTGCTAGGCTATGTATTGCTGCTGCCAATTTATCAGTCATGGAAGTATTTATATCTTATTTCAGATGCTTATGGTTTCTTGAGTTCTAAATTCTATCAGATGAACAAATATTTCTTTATTGCCTGTTGAAGTTGGAGAAGTTATTTTTAGGGTTCTCAATCTTGCCAATAATAGGGAAATTTGTTAGTATTAGACCATACCTTTACATATTATGTTATATTATTTATTTCATGGATTTAATTATGTGACAAACAAGTATAAACCTATTCTTACATTTCAAAGCATGCATCCTCAACAAGAATGCAGAGTTTGCAATTATGTGCGATTTACTCAGCAGGATATTTCACAGGAGAGGAGCCAGTTCCAAGTCACTTGGAGTACTAGTTAAAAATGGACATCAAAGAAATTGATACCAATGATAAATCTTATATGTCAATGGATGAATTATAATGAAACAAACACTTAATGTTAGTTTATTTACTTGACATGGTAGTCAAATTCCAACTTATAGATGTGCTTTTTATCAGCCTTTTGAACATTCAAAACTAAAGTCTATACCTATTGAATTATGTTAAATTACCCATCAACCTAAAAGTTTGAGAAGTCTTCGAGTTCGAATTTTTTTCAGGTTGTCTTCATTTCCAATTCAAATTTATTTTCATTTGATGGGTTTTCTAAAAAACTTCTTAGTTCACAAGTGAGAGGAAGGTTAGTTGACATTGTTAAATTTACTCTAACCTGTCAGGTTAAGCTTTTGAGTCGATTGATAGTTTAACATAATTCAACACTAGATGCATTGATTACTGAGAAATTTTTTATCTCTTGTGCAAGATTTGGCTGGATAGTTCCACTTTAAACTATCTTTATACTTGATTAGTTTATTTTGCTTTAGCTGCTGAGGATTCTGTTTCAGCTTGTTGAAAAATACAACATTATATTGGCACTGTTTTTGTAGATCTCTTAAAGACATTGAAATTGAAGATCCTCTCAGATTTTAGAATTTGGGCCAATTGAAGCCTTTGATAATTTTTCAGTCAAGTCATTGACAGGGTATTAAACTTCTTTTTCCCCACTGGAGAACATTTCATTTGACATTGTGGAAATCAAAATAAGGAAAATTATTATCTTACTGAGGGTTTTGTTGATGGACTTCTTAGATGTGTTACAGAGGAAGTTCCCTAACTTTGCCTACAGCCTGCAGGTTTCTTTTCTTTTGGCAAATTAAGAATTGATCTATTTTCTGTTTTGATTGTTCTTATGCAAGTTTCTTTTGTTTCATGCTTTTTGCTAATCTTAAAATGGGCTTTTTTTTAGCATAGTTAGATTCTTTTTTATAGTCTAATTTCTAAAATGTCCTAATTTTATCCCGTATTTTACATCTATATGTATATCCATGACAGAACTTCAAATTGGCACACGCTAATAGAAGGTAACAAAAGCTATCTTCGGCTACAATGCCAAATTTGTTGGGGTGGTATTGGCCCTTTACCCTGTCGAAGGGTCAGTGTCAAATTTTTGTGGTATATTGGCCCCTGTAGGAATAGGAATTCTAGCCTAGAGTTGGACTATAGCAAGGGAGGATTTGAAGGTGATTTATAAATTAAGTGAAAAGCAATAAAAAAAGCGAAAAAAGAAAAAGATAATGAAGGCCACCTTAACACGAAATGAGAATATGCTGAGGTTTGTAAAACAAATTTAATAGCTAAAGAGCCTGCTTACCTACTAACAAAACACAAAACAAACATAACTCCTTAAACTGATGCTAACAATTAGGGTATACAAGAGACTATATCTGATACCCCCTTAAGATGGGTTTGGATGTAAGTTCGAAACTTCCATCTTGGACAGTTGAGTTCAAAGAGTTACTGTAGGCAATGATTTGGTGAATACGTTAGCACGTTGCGCGTGAGAGTGAATTGGAATCAACTTCAATTTCCTTGTTCTATTCAGTATGTTTTATCCGTTCGTCAATGGTAGAGTTGTTAGAAATAGCTACAGAGCTTGGTTGTCAAAATAGGCTAGAGCTGGAGGTGAAGATGGAACTTATACATCAACTAGAATGTGCAATATCTATTGCAACTCCCTGAAAAGCGTGATATTCAGCTTTACCGGAGGATTTAGAGACCTTCAAATGCTTTCTAGATTTCCAAGAGATCTAGGGTTCACTAAGAACCACACAATAGCCAATAACTAAATGTCGTGTATCTAAACAAGCATCCTAAACGCAAGTTGACAGAGGCCTTTAGTTGAAAGTCTTTAGATGCCTTTAGAAGTAGTCCTTGCCCAATTGTACCAGATACAACGTGTAGATGTTCTGAATATGGTTTGGAAACATATTGACTCAGCTTTTCGACAACAAATGTAATGTCAGATTGTGATGTGTGAAAGTAGCAATCTATCAAACGTCTATAATTCAAAGCTTCTTCACCTAAAAAAGGATTCTCTATATTCGACCTTGAGTTTACTGTTAGGAACCATAGGATGGTTTGCAAGTTTTCTGGTCAGCATGACATAATCATCCAAAATCTGCAATCAATATTTACCTTGGGAAACAGAAATTCTCACATGAGATCAAAACAACTCTAATCCAAGGAAGAACTTGGCACTATCACGGTTCTTTAACAAGAAGTTCGTCCGTAACGTAGGCTTAGTATTAGAAATTTCTACTATTGATAGCCCAATAATAAGGATGTTGTCCACGTAGACAAGCAAAGCTACAAAGGAGTACCCATTACCCTTAGTGAAAAGGGAATAATCGAACTGTGATCGGATAAAACCATTATAAATAAGCATAGATGAGAACTTGGTGAACCACTGCTAGGACACTTGTTTAAGACCATAGATGGATCTATGGAGTTTACAAACCAATGATGAATTCATGGTTTTCTCTTTGACTTAATAACCAAGGGGCAACAACATATATATACTTCTTTGAATAGATTGTCATTTACGAAGGCATTGTTAACATCCATTTGAGCTATTGACTATCGATAGGAGAACACGTGAGAGGAGGATCTTGAATGAAACTATTTTGGTTATAAGTGAATATGTGCCAACATAATCAATACATTCGAGTTCATTATAGCCATTTGCTACCAGACGAGCCTTGTATTGATCCACAGTATCATTGGCCTTATGTTTGACACTAAATACCCATTTGCACCCAAATGTGTGGTGCTATGAAACAAAGCTCATGTATTTGTGTGTTCCATAGCAGCAATCTCTTCATCTATTAGACCATGGAAGAATGTCTCCATAGATTTTTTTTCATGGCTCTGCCAAAAAGGTTGCTTGTTTTCAATGAAGCCATGGAAAAGCTTGATGGAAATAATTTGGTTCAAAGGTGGGTGAAACATGAACGTGTAATTTTGGCAAGTGGGTGATAGCTTGTCATAAGAGATGAAGTGTTGACAAGGATATGTACAATTGACAGAAACAACACGCATCTCTTGTTTCAAGAGACCACAGTGGTAGTCCTGGAGAAAACCAGGTGGATTATGAGCTTGGGTGGAGCGACAAGGATCAACCTCATGAGAGGATGGTTGTTGAGTAATGGCTTCGAGTGCTATATCATGAGTAGCATAGTTTGAACTCTTATGCATAATTGGTACACTCTCAGGCCATTGCTCTCCTTAAAATGCTCTGCGAGCTCATCCCATATTTCCTTTGCTGAGCTTGTGTAAAGAATGTTTGTTATAATTTTCTTTGATACCGAATTGATCAGTCAAGAAGCAATGATAATGTTTATACATTTCCAACTTGCCGTGACTTTTGAATTTGTGAGTTTTGTGACCGTGCCGTTAACAAAACCCTTCTTATTTTTCTTGGATAATGCTATAAGAACAACACGGTTCCATGGATTGTAGTTTTCATCACCAACAAAAATTTGTTTAACGATGATCAAAGTTCGATGATCAAAGTTGACAAAAAGATTCAACTGCATATGGATACTTTCATAAACGTCACCACTATAGATAATTTCTTCTACCATTGAAGAAGAAAGGCTATCGAAAGACAAATGAAAAAAATGCAAGAATCGAAAAATGAAATAAATCAGAAGAGCACAACTATACCATAGCATGAAATGAGGAATATGCTCAAATGAGCCAGATGAATTTCATTTCCTCTCTTAAATAATTAAGATTACTAGCGGTTGTAAAACGAACTTAACATTTAAAGAACATGTGTTGGAGATACTCACCTGGATAAGGTGAGCTGCTCCTCTTATAGTCAATTGGTCGTCCGAAATTTCGAGCACTCCGCCCAAGCAGGCAAAATACTTAAGCGGGCATTTGATGATCCCAAAGAATTGGATCGGCCGACCCAAGCGAGTGAGTCAAAGCGTGTATATTCTGGGCCACAAATTCGGATATAGTCCAAGATAGTCTTCCCTATATAGCACCATCTTGAAGGGGTATATTGGAGATACTCACCTAGATAAGGTGAGTTACTCTTCTCCTAGCTAATTGATTTTGAGATGGATGCCCTCACTTTCTAATATGGTATCAGAGCATAATGTGAGTTATTAGCCCTTCGAAATTTCGAGGACCTCACCCAAGTGGGCAAATACTGATCCCAAAGAGTTGGATCCGATCCAAGTGTGTGAGCCAAAACGGGTATTTTGGTCCACAAATTCGGATCTAGTCCAAGATGACTTTCCCACCTTGTGGCACTTATCCCACATTGGAAAAATGATAATTCTTCGACACATTTAAAAAATAGGATAAGCTACTCCTCTCATAGCCAATTAGTTTTGAGATGGATGCCCACGCTTTCTACAAACATGCTTAACTACTAACAAAACAAAGAGAGTTTATAACGATTATAACTCCTTAAACAAATGCTACCAACTAAGGTATGATGGTGAGTATTTCAAACACAACCTCAGTTTGTGTGTGATTATTATTCAACGGTTTTTTATATGCAAGTAGGTTGTGGAGCCTATGTCTAATGCACTAGACTCTTGAATTGTAAAGTCATTCGAGATGGGCATATTACCATGAAACACTTAAACAAGTTTAGGGAGTTGGGAATGTGGTTTGCTCATATATGTTAATTTACATTATTACCTTTAAGTTTTCAATTTTATGAGAATAGGGAAACAACCCTAACACATCAAATTAAGATATGAAAATTACTTTATTTGTTTAAATCTAAACTTATGATAGTTCATGAGAACTTGCATGGTTGATGTCTATGATAAAGATTGGTTGGTTGTTAATCTTGTATGGGCTCAATGAGACCGAACATCCAAAGGTATTTCTAAGAACCCTTCACCATGTTGCACAGTGTCTGATGTGCTATGAGTCGAACAGAGTTCGAGTTCTTTTGAAGTAAGAATTTTAAGGAATTTTCTTAAGAGTCTTTTGCATGTATATTAAAAAAAACAATAAAAATTTGGTGTACAGCATATTTTAAAAGTATTTGTACCTATAGCCAAAAATTTAGGCGGCTCAATGAAAATGACCAAAACGTAGGCCTGCCCAAGACAAAACACATTTGATGTCCGTCCATATCCATCACCTTTCTATCAAAAATTTGGATGTTTATCACCCACTATAACAGTTATCTATCACCCTCTTTAATCATATCTATGCATGATTTCACTTTCTCCAATTTTCACGGTTCTACAATTCCACTTGTTTTTATAAATTTTCATTTTGTTTTTTTTCTTTCAAAAAATCATTTCATTTACCTCTTTCATCTCTCTCTTCAATGTGGTTTCGACTCTCCCTTCAAACAATTTTGTTTTCTCTCATTTGGTTTGATTCTGTCGATTGTTATCCATCAGTTTTGCTTTTGGCTATCACTCTCATGTCTATCAATGCATTAATAGTCCATCAATCTTCAATCATATGTCTATCAATGTGTTGATAGTCTATCACTCTCATTTCTATCCATTGATAACCTTCAATCAATTTGGTAATAGACTTCAATTAGATTCCTCATTTTTCACTCAAATTCTCTCTTCAATTCTCATAATTGATCCAATCCTCTATGAAATTATGTGCACAAACCTCCATCTTCATCGCACTTTGCTCAAAATCCTCCACCGTCCGACGATCAACTTCATTCCACTCCCGCCGTCAATGGCGGCGGATCACAGCACCGTAATTCAGAAACAAAAAATCAACGACTCCGCCACTGCCGCTCGAAGAATTGTACTGCCGCACGTCCACGTCTGCAGAATACAAGATTCCGGTGGTGATGCAATGTTCGCCGGCTCCACGAAAGCGGAAGAGACCTGGAAAAAATTGGCAGAATCCAAATGAAAATTGGAAGAATCGAGAATCTAGGGGAAATCGACAAAACAACTAAAATCGACAATGGGAAGAATCGAGGGCAAAATTGGAAAAACAAAAAAAATCCACCTAAATCAATACATATAAACAAATTAAAAAAAAAAAAAAACTATAATTTAAATGACAGTAAAGAAACTGGTATATAGATCAATTTCCCTTTTTCTAATGGAACTCAATGGAATACGTCTTAGATAGATTGTAACTCAATAAATAAAATAAAATATAATTTAATTTAATTTAAAAATATAAATTCCTAACCTTTACCTGGAGAAATTTATCTTTATTTAGTAATTTCCCTTCTTGCCTTTTATCATTTTATTATATTTTTACTTTTTTCCCCCGAAAAGGAATCAAAATCAAATTCAAAGTGCCCGAAATCGATCCTCCCCACCAACCATGTTTTCTTTTTTTGGCTGTCATTTTCGTGGATGGAACCAAATGCTTGTTCTTTAATGAAACATAGAAGACAGCATCAAACACATTTTCACAAATATTGCTTTTTTGCAAAAGAAAATATACTTCTAAATACTAATTTTAAATATTTTTAAAAACTACATTCAAATAAACGTTTACTTCTAAATACTTAAAATAAATTTTCATTTTAAATATATTTAAAAACTACGTCCAAACAAACTTTTTGACTACAGTCCTGGCTAATCATTATTTCTAAATACTCAAAATAAATATTCATTCTATATACTAATTTTAAATACTTTTAAAAATTATATCCAAACAAGTTTTGACTGTAATTATTACTTCTAAATACTCAAAATAAATTCTTATTCTAAATACTAATTCTTTATACTCTTAGAATTATGAATTTTAATCTTCGCACTCAATTTTTTATTTTAAAATAAACTCCAAATTTTACCGACCAAAAAACTGTATTTCAAACATATAAAATTTAGAAAATATAAAATGTTTCATTTTATTAGTTTGACAACAAATTATGAGGATGGATACATTGAAATTTTCGTGGTATTTTTTTCGTATTTTAAATGGGTAAAGACTTCAGTATGATTACATCTCATGTGATTCAACCCTGTTTTGTTGACACATTAAAAAGTAGACACTGATTCAATAATTTTATGAATATTATTAATGGAATTTTCAAAATTTTCCTGTATTCAATAATATTATTGAGGTTATCTTAGTTTTGATTCCTTGTTACAGGAAATTTAGTTTTCTTTTTATAAGTGTGTGGATTGGGAGGATTGTCTCCCGCGTGAGGTGGCTAGAGTGGTTAGTTTTATAAAATGGTTTCTTCAAAAAAAAAAAAAAACCGAAACTTAAGGAAAAGTAAGTCAAAAAACAATCAATATTATTTGGATTTATCAAAATAAATTAAGTATTTAGTTCCAAAATTAATAAATTAACCTTATCTCTTCCTTCAACTGCTTCTGCTTGTTCCGCGTCATATTACTTCATCCTTCAAACGATAGCTATTATAATTTAATTCTATCCGGCGCTTACTATTTTAATTTCAATAAAATTGCTATTATATATAAAAATTTGATAATAACTTGAGAATTGGTACATACAGGGAAATTGAAGGGTTTGGATTGATGTGGAGGCTTAAGGTAGCTGATGGAGGAAATGACCCACACATATATTCTATGAATAACTTCGTGGGGAGGCAAATATGGGAGTTCGACCCACATGCCGGCACCCCCGAAGAGCGAGCCAACGTCGAACGCCTTCGTAACCATTTCACCGAAAATCGTCACAAGGGCTTCCCTAGCGCCGACTTGCTTTCGAGGGTTCAGGTATCGTTTTTATGAATGAACTTTTCTCACAAAATAATTATAAAAAAACAAATTATTAAATATTTGTATTCGTAATTATTAAAATTGTATTATAAATACTCATTTAAACCAATATATTACGTTATAAATTCATTAATATCAGTTTTTTAAAAAAGTATATGCGATATTACTTCTTAATATTAATGGCTATGTATTTGTTTTGTTTTTTTTAATGGTCGAATTTGTAATTATTTTTAAGAATATTTGATTAGGTTCGTAAGTTTCTATTATTTATATGTATATATATGTGTGTGTGATTATTCGAGCCAACTTACATGTTCTTCTACTATTGTCATGGGACATATTCACACGACCTTATATTAGTTGATAGGGACTCGAATTCATGGCTATGTTCAGCTATCAATCAATTCAAAACTTTAAACTCATGCCAAAGCGAGCATAGCTCGGGTTTGTTTTCTCGTTCCTCAACTTATACTAAAAAACAAATTATATGGAGATTTAAACCAATAACCTCATGGTTCTTGAATATACACTAATGTCATTGAACTATCGTTGTTTTAGCTCAAACTATACAAAGTTAACAATGTTGTTAGTAGAAAAATGAGGCGACCATTAGTTATTAGCTTTACATTTTTGGATTAAAAATCGAATTAAAAAACTTGGGTTGCAGCTTCTTAGAGAGAAAAACTTCAAACAAGCTATCCCAGCGGTGAAGGTTGAAGATGGAGAAGAAATAAAGTACAAAACGGCGTCGGATGCAATGAGGAGAGGGGCGCATTTTCTTGCAGCCATACAGGCGGGAGATGGACACTGGCCCAGCGAAACATCGGGCCCACTATTTTACACGTGTCCTCTCATAATTTGCATGTACATAATGGGTTTTATGGACACAGTATTCAGCCCAGAGCACAAGAAAGAAATGATGCGTTACATTTACAACTATCAGGTAATTAATATTTTCATAATTTACTATAAGATAATAATATGACACGTACATAGTAATGAATTATTGAATATGTATATTATAATTAAAATTAATTAATGATGATGAGGTAGAATGAAGATGGTGGATGGGGGTTACACGTAGGTGGGCATAGCAATATGTTTTGCACCACATTCAACTATATATCTTTGCGTCTACTTGGAGAAGGAGCTCATGCTCACCCAATTTCTACCGCCAGAAATTGGATCCGTCATCACGGTGGCGTTACCTCCATACTCTCTTGGGGAAAGACTTGGCTCTCGGTAATATCCATATATACATACATACATATCTCTTTTAATTAATTTCTAGCTCATACAACTATTATTATTATTTATTTTTTATATATTTAACATATCATCTACCTAATACTTTTTGTTTTCTTTTACAATATTAGCTTTACAGAGAGAATGAATTATGAAATAATCAAATAAAATTGCTTATAAAATGTTGTTTGTGTCTTTATTGGTGGGTTGGTTTCATGTTTGGTGGTAGTCCAGTTCAACATCTACACGGATTTGATCC
Source organism: Cyclanthera cordifolia (assembly GCA_037832605.1). Classification (NCBI taxonomy): domain Eukaryota; kingdom Viridiplantae; phylum Streptophyta; class Magnoliopsida; order Cucurbitales; family Cucurbitaceae; genus Cyclanthera; species Cyclanthera cordifolia. Next base: position 5,295,844 of record JBBMEG010000002.1, read on the forward strand.
TGGAAATCAGTATAAAATAGTTTT
>JBBMEG010000002.1:5295967-5307356 GCA_037832605.1 Cyclanthera cordifolia
GTTGGTTTCATGTTTGGTGGTAGTCCAGTTCAACATCTACACGGATTTGATCCTGGAAATCAGTATAAAATAGTTTTCTATTTTTCTTTTATGAACTTTCAGTTTTGTTCAGTTCTTGAACTTTCAGAAGTACAATTTTAGTCTCTAAATTTTAAAGTTTGGTCTATTTTCGTCATTAGATTTTTAAAAGACTCAAAAAAAATATATAGTATTCTTTAGGAAAATTATCATATTTCTCTGTAAATTTATAAAATGTCTTTCACATTTTTTCTTTCATTGTATTACCATTATTAACATTATTGAATCGATTTTGATTAATATTGATTTTAAAATTATTAATGAAACCATTTTTATTTTTTTTTTTTGGTTTTTGAAATTTAAGCCTACAAGTATTCTATTCCAACACATACTTTTCATGGTTTTGATATCTACATTTTACTTGTATTTTTAAAAACTAAACCAAAATTGGAAAAACTAAAAAAAAAAAAACTTACAAATACTAGTTTTTGTTAATGAAATTTAGTTATGATTCATCTACTTTCTTGGAGAAGATGAAATCATAGAGAGCTTGAGTAAATACAAACTTAAATTTCAAAAACTCAAAATAAAAAATCAAATGATTAACAAATAGGGTCTAAGAAATCAAATTTAAACAAAATTCAAATTAGAGAAACTAAAATTGAATTTTAAAATTTTTAGAATCATGACTAATAAAATTGAGAGACCAAAATGTATTTTACAAAAAAAAAAATATATATAATAAATAAAAATGTTGAAAAAGATTGACATGTGACTCCCCATTAATTACAAGTTTTACCCTCTCTTTTTTCTCATATTGGTCTTTAAATACTATTTCGTTAATTAATTAAATGTTTTTTTTTTTTAACTTGAATGTAAAGATATTAAACGTAATGGATTGGTCTGCAAGCAACCCTATGCCTCCTGAATATTGGATGCTTCCGACTTGGGTTCCCATTCATCCATGTAAGTAATTCATTAATTTAGTATTATACTGTAAAGTAAATTAATTAATTAAATAAATAAATCAAAAGCATATTATATAATATAATATGTGACATTAATGTCGGCAGCGAATATGATGTGCTACACTCGAATCACGTACATGCCCATGTCGTATTTGTACGGCAAAAGGTTTCAAGCACCTTTGACAACTCTTGTTCTACAATTACGACAAGAACTTCACACTCAACCTTATGATCAAATTAACTGGAGCAAAATTCGTCACACGTGCGCTACGGTATTATAAATTAATTATTTACCGTTATGTTTTTTTTTTTCTGTTCTTAATAGAAAAAATTTCAGAGAATATCTTAGTTAGATTCTGATCAAAAAACGAGAACAAACAATTGAGGAATAAAGGTATATGAAAAGATAAATTTAGGCGAAAGTAAACGAAAAACTAATGAGTGTTTTTTTGTGGATTTAGAACCGTGTTTAGAATTGTTGGAAAAAACTATTCTATTCACTTGTAGGAACAAATAGAAAATAACCGAGAAATTAAGAGGAAAAGTAACAAAAATAGAACAAAAGAATTTAGGTGGAAAAACTCTAAAATCGGAGAAAAAATCACGGACAGAAAGAATTTTCACTATGTGAAAAATTGTTACAATCACACAGAATTCTCTCCCGACTCTAATTACACAAACAATACTCTCTCCAAAGCTTATACTACTCACATATTTTATCCAACTCTTATAGGAAAATACAAAATTTATCCAACTCTTATAGGAAAATACAAAAGAAATTTAACTAGAGTCTTCTAATTTGGTATACTTTGAAACCAAAGTCACATGCTCCTTTCATAGTGCTTGGAGCACACCACTTCTTTCCTTCTTTTGGAGGTAGGATAATTCACTTCTAATATTTTGTCAAAAATCCAACAAAAATGAGTATATAGAATGTGAAGTTATTGGGAAAATTTAGAAATAATCATAGCACTTAAAAGTTTGTTTGGATGTAAATTTGTGGAATGATTCTAATAAAAAAAGTTAGATATAATTTTCTGAAGAGTAGTTATTGAAGTTTTTTTGCTTTTTTAAATACTTTTAAAATTTACAAACAAACGTCACCGTAGAGAATCAAAGATAGGTGAGGAGATATAAAATAATATTGCAGGAAGACATGTACTTTCCGCACCCGTTTGTTCAAGACGTGCTGTGGGACGGTCTATATTTGGTGAGTGAACCGGCGATGACTCGGTGGCCTTTAAACAAACTGATCCGCGAAAAAGCCCTAAAGGAAACTATGAGGCATATTCATTACGAGGATGAAAATAGCCGCTACATTACAATTGGCTGCGTGGAGAAGGTTACGTGTAATTAATTAATTTAATTATATATATCGAACATTTATTAATATATATATATACACATGTACACGTGTCAGCCGTTATGCATGCTTGCTTGCTGGGTTGAGGATGCGGAGAGCGAGTATGTAAAGAAACATTTGGCACGAATTCCTGATTACTTATGGATGGCCGAAGATGGTATGAAAATGCAGAGTTTCGGTAGCCAATCTTGGGACGCTGCTTTGGCTACGCACGCTCTCATTTCATGTAATATTACTCTTCAAATTGCCTCTACTCTCAACGCAGCCCATGCATTCATCAAAAACTCTCAGGTATATATTATTAATCATGCACACACAAAACCTTCCCTCCTTATCCTTATACACAACATTAATGATAGTTGGATACCGGTTTAGGAATTGATATTATCAGTGGTCGGATAATTAATTAATTGTTTAAGGATTGTTTGTGTTGAGACGTGATATATTTGATGTGAAATTTGATCGGATGGTTTGATAGAGAATTTGATGAGTGATTAAAAACGATTATTTACTACTAAATATAAACCAGTGATTTTTAAAAGTTGAGGCTAACCACTATTTTTCTATAGCCTAAGGAGGTGTTTGTTTGTAAAATCGATGAGTGTTTATTTTGAGTGTTTAGAAATAATGAGTTATTTTGGGTGATTATAAAGAAGAAATTGTAATAATAGCTCGTTTGTATAAAGTTTTTAAATAGTGATTATATAAACTCGTTTATAAAATCTCCCTAAACATTCAAAACAAACATTCCTGAAAGTGATTTTTTTCAATAAATATTAAAAAACATTATGACACCACTGTCACGTCACCCTTACGGAGGATTTGCCTCTTAGTCAAAAGTAAACAAGTTTTCTTCTTAATTATTTATACGTGGGTATTAGTTAATTTTTGTAATTTAACTTTAATAAGGCTTATTTTCTTTTCTTTGAGATAATAAGGCTTTTTTTTTCTGATTATTATATATGTTAATTGTGAATTTGAAATAATAATAATTAATTAAGGTAAGGAACAATCCGGGTGGTGACTACAAGAGTATGTTTCGGTACATGTCTAAAGGATCGTGGACCTTTTCTGACTGTGACCATGGATGGCAAGTTTCTGATTGTACTGCCGAGAATTTGAAGGTGCATGCCTGATTCAATTTTAACTTGATTTCTTTCTCACTGTTATCACATTAAAACTAGGTAAAACTTACAAAAATTAATTTAATTATTTCATAAGTCTATCACCATCAATATTTGACTTCATATTTTTTTTTTATTTTTCAAGGTTTTTTTAATCTTCGACTACCTATATTGGTTATTTAAATTTGGATTAAATTCAAATTAAAAAAAAAATTATGAATTGAGTTGTTTAATGAGTTAAATGTAAAATTAATTTTTAATTAATCGAATCAAACTAAAATTTATTATATATTTTAAAAATATATGTTGTTGAATCCTTAATTACGGCAAGAATTAGCAGAAAAATAATTGAGAAATTAAAAGAAAAAAATAGAAAAATAGAACGGAAGAATTTACATGAAAAACTTCAAAACTTGAAAAAAAAAAGTTATAAAAAAAAATAACCAACAATTATGTTAAATCATCAATCAGGTTGAATTGTGTCACCAAAAAAGAAGGTGCACTTTGTTCATATACGTAGTACAAATCGACTCTTTTAAGCTTTTCTTAACTATGAGACTCTATGTCCCAAGATCACTCTTATTGCAATGTGGACTCGGTTCGTTCATGTACCTCTCCTAACTGCGGACGCTACATACTCTCATTCATGTTTGAACTAAAAAATTTTAAAAATTAATTTAAATAGGAAGGAAACGACTTGGCAAGAACCCGAAATTAGAACCTTTGACTTTGATAGCATGTTGAGTTATATTAAATTACAAATCACAAAAATTTAAACATGGTTAAGTAAATTTAATTATATAAATTTAACTTGAATTATGTGAAAATTGCTACGCTGACAATAAATTCTCTCTGGACCATAATTACATACACAACATTTTTCAAAATGTATATACCTCACACAAAATACTTCACTATCTCAGAAGAAAATACAAACAGAATTAATTTTATAGTACTGAAAAACCGCATCTTTGACAATCTTCTTCTAATAAAAAAACCAGCATTTATTTACCTATACTATATAATTAAATTTAAATACTTAAATTTATTAATATAATAATTAAATTATATTAATATATATTATAGTGTTGCCTGCTACTGTCGTCGTTGCCACCGGAAATAGTCGGTGAGAAGATGGAAGCTGAACGTTTCTACGATGCTGTTAACGTAATCCTGAACATGCAGAGCAAAAATGGCGGTTTACCAGCTTGGGAACCAGCGTCAAGTTATTATTGGATGGAGGTACACATTAATTAGATTAATTACTATCATTATTAATATTAATTTTATATGATTAAGCTAACTAATGCGTACCTTCCTGCTTTTTTCTTTTTTTTTCTTTTTTTTTTTACTTAGTGGCTGAACCCAGTGGAATTTCTGGAAGACTTAATCATCGAGCACCAGTAATATAATTTATGATTGAATTAATAAACTTGGATTAATTAGCATTATTAATTTAAAGATGAATTAATGGTCCAGGCACGTGGAGTGCACGTCATCTGCGATGCAGGCGATGGTGTTATTCAGGAAACACTACCCGGAACATAGAGGAAAAGAAATTGATAAGTTTATGGATAAGGCCGTTAAGTTTGTTCAGGACATTCAATTGCCGGATGGTTCTTGGTAACATATATACTTATTTAATTTATATATATATATATATATATGTATGTATGTATGTATGTATGTATATGGTGTGACATATTTGATTAATGTTTGAATATATATATGTAGGTATGGAAATTGGGGGATTTGCTATACTTATGGAACGTGGTTTGCTGTGAAGGCGTTGTCGATGGCGGGAAAGACGTATACAAATTGTGAGGCGCTGCGAAAGGCTGCGAATTTTCTATTAAAAATACAGAATCCAGAGGGAGGATTTGGAGAGAGCTACTTGTCTTGTCCTTATAAGGTAACAAAAAAAATTCTAATTACCCACATATTTCATTTTGAAAAATTTACCAATGAAATCTTGAAAATAATTATAAAAATAGCACTTTCAAAAATAAAAAAAATTAGCATGCGTTGTTGTAGATACTCACCTTGTGATACTTATTCCATATTGAAAAGATAAAGATTCTTCAAAACATTTAAAAGATAAAGTGAACTACTCCTCTCGTAGTTAATTGATTTTGAGATGGGTGTTACACTTTCTAATATACATAATTACTATATTAATGAGTATTATCACGTATTTTTTATAATACATTATTAATATATATATATATATATATATATATATATATGTAAATATTTTTAAATTTGACTACATTTGTAATTATTTTGTGAAAATTGTCTATCAACCACAATTTCTTTTCTCCATAAACATCAAGTCCATAAAATTGATGATTTCAATAAATAATAAATGGTTATTTTTTTAATCAAATTATTTTTTTTTTTTTGAAAAAAAGAAAGATAAAATGTATGCAATAAGCCTACAAAATCTTCAAAAAAATGATGGAAAACAATTAAGTGAAATTGATTAAAAATAATGAAAAAACTAAATATTTTGGTATATATGAAATATTTTTTGATACGTATGTATTGTATAAATTATATATTAATTGGATTAAAGTGAAATGGCCAAAAATAGAGATACATACCGCTGGATGGGAAACGATCAAATTTGGTGCAAACAGCATGGGGTATGATGGGTTTGATATGTGCTGGACAGGCAAGTGTACCCATCCACTCTTCATCTCTTACTTTATTATTAATTAATTAATTAATTTCTTTAATTAATTACTCAACAGGCAGATGTGGACCCCACTCCTATCCATCGAGCTGCCAAGTTGTTGATCAACTCTCAAACTGAAGATGGTGATTTTCCACAACAGGTAACAATTCCCAACTTTTTTTTAATATTTTATCTTGCTCGCCTTAATTAATTTAATTATTAATTTATATAAAATCTTCTTGTATATTGCAGGAAATTACTGGAGAGTTCTTTAAAAATTGCACATTACACTTTGCAGCATTTAGGGAAGTCTTTCCTGTGATGGCGCTGGGAGAATATTGTAACAAGGTTTCATTGCCTTCAAATAAATAACAAGAGAAAATGGAGACTTTTACTTTTCAATCAACTTTAATCGCTTAAAAATTAAACAAAAGTTTAATGCTAATTGTAATAATTATCGGTTTATGGCAATGGTCGGAAAATCATATTATTTCTATGTATAATATTTCGACCATTGCCTTAAATCGACTTTTTCTTTTACGGACCTTTGTCTATTTTCTCTATCCATACAACTTTTTGCATTCGAAAATCTATAACTGAACTTTATTTTATATTGACATCTGTTTGTTTAGGTATTTTATAGAGTTTTTTAAAATGAACTTTTATAATAATTTTTTAAATATTTCAAACAAATATTTTTTTTCTTAAACACTCAAAATAACTATTTATTTCTAATACTCAAAATATCAATAACTATTCATTAAAAGATATGATATTTTATATATATATATGAGATGAATGGAACACAGTTCTTGACTTTTTAATGATACTTCTAAATTTTTCACTCAATCTACTGAAACCTCATGACGTCATAGGATCAACTATATTTGACACTTTCTATTGTTTTATATTATATTTTTTGAACTAGTTTATACGGGTAGGTGCCTCATATATTATTTTTCTATATTAAAAAGTGTTACACTATCGTCTCAAAACTAATTAGTAATTAGGAGAATAGTGCACTTATCATATAAAATAAATGTGTTAAAAGAATTTTTTTTTTTTTTTAATGTAAAATTAGAGTTACAATGCGACTGTTTTCAACATGTCTTCTCAAAATGACTTTTTTTTTTTTGGAAAAGCCATATTGAATTACATCCAAATTTATGGACGGAAATAATCACTTTAACTTACTTGTTTGGGTCGATTTCACTTCAAAATTAATTGGCTATAAGAAGATGTTCACATTCTCTAAAATGGTATATCAGAGTTTCATGTGGTTTATTGGTCCCCAAATTCTAATCCGATCTCAAAGTGGGTGATTTGGACCCATCTAAGTAGACAAAAACTTAAGCTGGATATCTCCAACGTCTCAATCAACAAAGTTGAGTATCATTTTCAAAAATAAATAAATAAATGTAGTCTTCCAAAACACATTTGAACAGTAGATATATGTTTGAAAGATGAACATATATAAATAATATTATAATAAATAGTAAATTATTTGCATTAGATAATCTTCATTTATTACATTATTGGATCAAAGTTCAAGTATTAGTAGTAGTAACAGCAACGCAAGTTTGGAAAGAGGCGCGATCCATTTGGCTGATACTAATCCCAGCATTGCACATATTTGCCAGAGCTCTTGTGTATTTCATCCCATAGCTTGACATTCTCTTGCAATGTTTCTCATATATTCTCACCTGTATTAATTTAATTAAGATATTATATTATATAAGCATCATTATTGGACTTTTATTAATTTAAATATATAAAAATATAGGGATCACCTTGAAAATAAATTAAAGGTAATATGCACTTACAAATGTCTTAAAGCAGTCCCAATCATCAACCAAAGCTTGTCCTTCTTGCCTAACCTTGTTAAGCACTTGTGTGCTCCTTGATCCAAACAAAACCTCACCAATTTTATTTATACTGTAGTCACTATGCCTTCTTTCCAATATTTCTTCCTCTAACTGCTTTTTTGCCTCCCTCTCTTTTCTTGATCCAAATGGAGCGTCTTGATACTGATCGATAATCAAGTGCGTTTTCGATCACGATTATGAATTATAACTCGTTTGATAATTTTATTTGATTTTAGATTTATTAAATATAGTTTTTAAATTTACTAACTATATTTATAATTATTTTTTAAATTTGATTAATTTTGTTATTATTTAGTATATTTTTAACAAAATCTTACGTTTGTAAAATGAAAATTATATTGGACATTGTTTTTTTTTTTTTTTTTTTGAATCATACTTTGATTTTTGAAAGCATAGTTTTTAAGAAAATCATTCAAGAAAAGATATGCAAGAATCACATAAAGAGGAGAATTACAAAAGAGTTTTCCAAAGGAGAGCAACAAAAGCCAATGATCAAAATCTTTAAATAGACTAGTGATTTAGAGCACCAAAAAGAAAAGTTGATGAAGATATCACCCCAAATAGCAGAGGCATGTAAAATTATAAGACAATAATATCTATATGTTATGTAGTATCTGCATACCGTGACGATGACGAACTATAATAGAGACGTTAGTTATTTTATCGAAGTCAATACCTTATACCAATAATGAACGAGAGTGGCATCCCGCTGGTTCACCCCTTTCGAGCGTGAGGACAAGAATAATTTTGATGTTGAAGCCATGATATGAGTACTAGTAGTAGTGTGAACTTCATGAGAGGATATTGCATGGCAAGTTTGAGAGCTATTATTACCCATGTACATGTTTAGGAAATTATTACCCAGGCTTTTGTTTCCATACAACATTACATGAGAACCATAACCGGAGTTATTGATCATTGTTCTTCTCCGTACCTACATTATCCATAATATATTATGAATCAGTCTTGTTTGATAAACATTTTGTAATTTCCTGTTTGAAAATTAGCAAAACATGCTTATAGTACCGCATAAAACTGTTGATTCAAAGTTTCCTTGCTCGAATTATGCTTGTCACTGCATACAGTACAAACACAAACAATTAATTTAACAGTTGTAGATTATTTTGTCCTCTAGACTGTCAGACTTTTTATATTTAGGTCTCTAAACTTCCAAACTAGACTTTCAAATTTGCTCTTTTTTAATCCATGGGCTAGTTCAATGTTAATCCTCCACTTTCAAAATGTATTCATTGTAGTCTTAGAATTAAAAAATAAAAATAAAAATAATAAAAAATTGGTCCTCTAGCAAACTTAAAGTTGATTTTTATTTTTTTTTGTGCAATAATGTATAATATAAAGAAATAAAGTGTGCGAACATATTTTTTTAATTTGTAAAGAAATATGATTATTTTTAAAATAAAACTTACAAAAATTTAGACTAATTTTAATTTATTCAAAAAGTTTAAGATCAAAATTAAACATATAGAAGTTTAGAAATTAAAATGAAATAAATTTGGAAGTGTAAAATAAAAATAGAACAAACTTCAAAATTCAGCAGTTAAAATTAAACTTTTAAAAATTCAGGAACTAAAATGTAACAAATGGTATTTTAACCATTTATTAATACGGTTGATTAATTATAGAGAAATTAAATAAAAAGATTAAAATTAATTTGCCTGTCTTCCATCCAGGCAACGCTGTATAAATCACCAAGGCAAGTATCATAGGCAATGGGAGGCGACGGGATTTGGCCAGGACAGTAGGTAGCCCAGCTGTTTTCCGTTGCATTGGACGCCGTTGTGGCATAAATCCCTATGTTATTTGGAAGAAGTCCGTCGAACATGCTCCCGGACTCGCATGCTTCCACGTATATTACCTTTAATTACATGCAATAATTACCTTATTAACTATTAATTAAATTTTACTTTAATATAAAATAATATAGATTAATTAATTGGATGGAACTTTTCATTAATTACCATGCTTTTGTAACTTTTCGACTCGTGTTTTTTCTTCAGCACGTCTATTAAATCCTTCACGTAAATGTAATCTCCCTCCGGCATTCCTATCATTAGAAAAGTAAATTACATACCTTAAATTTAGGTTAAAAAATTATTTTGATTTATAAATTTTTAAATTTATACTATTTAATTTTAATCATTTATGTCAAAATGAGGTTTTTTTTTTTAATAATTTTTTTTTTATCAGTATTGGTCATTTGTCAAATATATGATCTAATTTTTGTTGTCTTTATAAATAATGACTATAGTCTTTAACTTTGATAAAAATATTTTTGTTTATATAGGATAATAATGTTAAGAAAGACACAATCCATTTAATTTCAAAAATTACTGGTTAATTAAAATAAATGTTTTTTTTAATATAGTTTAAGCTTTTTTTAGTATAAATTAATTGAAATTATTAATACCGATTAGACTATTTTTAAATACTGAAACCAACGTGTCATGACACTTAATTCCAAACAATATTTTTTAAATAAATGTTTTTTAAATATAGTTTAAGTTCAAACCTGACCCTATAAACATTCAAATTTTTTTTGTTGATTATAAAATGGTTGTTTTTATTATTATCTACTAAATTTACTATGTATTTTACTTTATGTTTTTGGAATTTGTTCTATTTTTTATTTATTTTTCAAATTTTTATATGGTATGAGGTTTTAAGTTAATTTTTTTTAATTAAAATAAATTTAATAATGATTATTATTATAACACAAAAAAGAACATATATATATATATATATATATTTTTTTTTTTTTTTTTAATTTATAGAAGAAAATTAATAAGGAATTATTCGAAAGAAAAAAAAGAATACGCCTTAAATATAAACCAACTTAAAACTTTGTTAGAAAAATACAATACTAAAATTATAAATTTTTAAATAAATGAACAAAGTGAATATACCACAAAGAACAAAAAAGGGCAAAAAAAAAAAAAAAAAAAAAAAAACATAGAAACATATTCCTACAATTAATAATTTATAAGCCGACGTAGTTGAAACATATGGATGTATGAATAACATCAAATTTGTGATTTAGTCTTAAAATTTTGAAATTGAAAGAAATAATTTATGAGAAAGAAAAATAAAAAACGATTACCGAGAATGCCAGCAGCACCATGGTCAGAGTAGTAGATAAAAATATGGTCATTGGGGCCGCTAAGTACAACCTTACCAGAACCTCCAGTAAGAGCAGATTTGTTTCCCAAAAGAACAGCGTAAAAGTTGAGTGAATTAACTTGATTTCCAGTATAGTCCTTGGGAACTCCTTCGTAAACATCAGCACCATTGGGGTTGTTGATAATGACTCCACGCCTTGGATTGTTTGGATTGTA
>JBBMEG010000002.1:5307456-5326134 GCA_037832605.1 Cyclanthera cordifolia
TATGTTATTTATAGTTTTTTCTTTTAAAATACAATACTTAATATTTCTATTGTATGTTCTTTAAATTAAATTTTTTTGTACTCAAAAAATAAAAAAACTATTTTTTCATTTGATTTTTTGTTTGTGTGCATTTGTATAAAAATATATATTACTATTTTTTTTAATCAAATATTACTAAATATTGACTTTAGTATTTATCAAACTTTTCTAAACTCATACACTTATGTGAAACAAATATAAATACAAATTTGCTATGAATTCAAGATATAATTACTCAAAAAACTAGTTGATTTTTTTTTTCCTTTATTATAACTCATGAGTAGTTTAACTTAATTTTCTATTATAAAATTATATTGCTCTAATTATTTTGATTTATCATTTCCATTTTTTGTTTCAATTATTAATTTTAATCATTTAAATCGTTTTATTTAATTTATTTGGTAATTTATATGCATGATGAAAATGTATTAAAATTTAAATTTTATTTAAAAATAAATAAAAAGAAATAAAGTTTCAAAATAATATAAAAATATATTCAATTATGAGTATTGTGTTTAAAAATATTAACATTTATTACTTTTATATATACATTAAAAATATCGCTTCTTTTCCCTTCCTAACAAACACTAATTTATTTTCACTTCATTTCTCTTATTTTTCTACCAAACACTAATTTACTTTATTTTTCTTTCCTTCATTTTCTACTAAATAATAACTCAGTCTCGCTTTCTTTGTTATTAGAGTTATAATATTGAAATTTTATTATACGATTTTTATTTTTAAATATAATAGGAAATTGGGAGTTCGAATCACATATCTTGTGGTCGATATTAAATTATATCAAGATATTTAGCTGAAATATATTCATTTTGATAAAATTATAACCGATTCAAAGTGCACTAATTAAAAAGTAGTAATCTATATAACCTAATTGAAATAAACCTATAAAAATATTTGGTAGGGAAGGAAATTAAAATTAAGTGTTTGAAGCTATGGATTGCATAGCTATAAATTATTTGTTTGTAGGTTGATGTTGAAAATAAAACATTATTTGAAAATCATTGTTATAAGAGCAAGTGAAAAGAAAACTTTGGTTAGCTAATAGAGACGGTAAAATGAAAACCTATAGTTTATTGAAATCTTTTTTTTTTTTTTTTTTTTTTTTAATGTTATATATGATTTTGATTCTTATATATTTTGAACGTTGTTTCATTTTTGTTTCAGATTTTCAAAAGTCTAATTTTGTAATATTTTGATATTTGAACTTTAGATTTGTTTCAACTTAATTTAAGAACTTACAAATGTTCAATTTTAATATTTAATATCTTATTGCCCATCATTGTTTATTTATTATTTTTTTTTTTTAATGTACCCATTATTCTCTAAGAATTTTATAAATATATTTAGGTACTTTCATTACTTATTTTAGATATTTTTGAAATAACTCCTATAATACAAGCACATGTTTGATAATTCAGCATATGCATTTCAAATGCCTTTAGGAACTCTCTCGATTACGTTGGAGAGTTAAAAAGAAAAAAAAAAAAAAAAAAGATTTGAAGGCCTCGAAGGAAAGGTCCAAAGTGAGCATGGAGTCCAAGGGGTACATGGGAGAGGAGGGAGGGAGTGAAAGGTTTTATTCATGTGGGAAGATCCATAAATGTGTACATAGTGTGCCAGAGAGAGTTGTGGTTGGATGTGAATTGGACACTAACATTTGTTGGGTCTAATGTGCTTACATGCGGAGCTTCTATTAAGATAAGTAATATGGACTTAGGTCTCTTTGTGGACAGTTGGTTTTGAAGTTCATGGGTAACCCGGACTTTGGTTTAATTCAATAGTCCAACTGGACCGGGTCAGCTAATTAGGTTAATTGTTAGGCTTTTTAAGATGTCTGTCTTTGATGAGCTAACTTTAAGGTGGTTTCTAGTGTTATTTTGTTTACTGTAATTAGTTTAAGCAGGTTTGTGATGTTGTTTGTCCATTAAATTACTGAATTACCTTTTAAGATCATCGTAAAAACTCGATTTAGGAGCGATGAATTGTGTTGAGGCTATCCATTTAGAATTTTATAGCTTCATATCTATTATGATCGAGTTTTAGATGAACATCTTACTTAGTAGATTAAACTTCGTAACTTCTTTTTCTCATTTAGGTGGTTATACTCGGATATGAGGAAATGGTATAGCTCTCGATCTCAATTTATGACAGGTGATTGGTCTGTTATGGTTTTGTTTGAATGTTAATAAGGTTTATTGTTTTTCAATATATATATATATATATATATATATATTTTTTTTTTTTTTTTTTTTAAGGAAAGTTGTTCGATAAAAGGATAGAAATATGCAAGTATTTATTGACATAAAGGAACGAAGGCTGGATTTAATTTAATTGGCTGACGGGCGTTAAACAATAGACCCAGTGTAAATCCATTCTCATCGTTGACCTCACCCACGCACATCACTTTGGAATTGGATCAGCCCTTTCGCCCTCGCAACTTACACTGGTTTGTTTGAGTTTGTCAAGGCCGATCATTCCGTGAAGAAAACGGTACGATCAGAAGAGGAAATAGAGAGACGAGAATCAGAGATCGAACGCTCTCTCAAATTCCTCAGCATATATATTTTTTTCTTTTGCCAATGCTACATTCTGGTAATCATCCAATTTCTTGGCTCATTACTTCTTGATCTCTGTCTCTAATCGTTGTTATTCGTTCGGAAGATCGGCTACTTCCGATTTATCTCTATCTATTCGCCCCTTTTCATCTTCCGACTCTGGTTACTTTTCTTCCTGGTGTAGATCTTTTAGGGTTTTGTTACGGTTGGTGTTCTATTATTCTATCATCGTTCCGTTTCGTTTCATAGATTTGAACGTTCAATGATGTTTAATTCAGCGTCTTCGGTTTCAGCTCGTCTTGTTTAACTATGCTTGTTTTCATTGCGGAATCCAATTTTTGTTTCAAACTTATTGGTTTTCTTAGTCGGACCCTCTTGGTGCTAGCTCGTTTGGCGATGTGAAGGGAGGGGTTAGATCGAATAGGCTTTAGAATTTCGTGTTTTATAACCGTTTTCCATTATTTACTACCTTATTTCATTTCCGGCAAACCCAGTTTTTGTTTTTGTTTCTTTTGATAATCATGTCTGGAAATTTGTACTTATCCATTCCATCCACTTAACCCTTGTGACAATTTAAGTTCACTTTATTTTAATACTCCCTTTTCATCTGTATCAGGAGGCCCGGCTGGTTTGAGGTACCGCCCTTAATCTAATTTACTGGAGAGCAAAGTGAGTGGAAGCAGCTTTTCATTGGGTTTGAAGGTTTTCCAGTCCGTGAAGAGTGTAATTGGTGCTTTTGGTATTCTAATCTGTGGTTGGTTAGTTAGAAATTTCCAAAATTCAGCGACCAGGGTCAGGGGGCGATTTGCCCCAGGGTGCCGAGTACAATCCTTATCCCGTTGCACGAAGGGTAAATTCCTCCCATACCGTGATCATGGACGAAGACATTGAAAATGCTAGTTTAAGGGCATACCAAGACAGGCAACGGACTTTCCCTGACATGCGTAGTAAAGTCAACACCCCATTGGTAAGTACCTTAACCCTTCCATTCATATGCGTTCTAATTACAATGTATGTTGATATATTTATTGCTTGATTGGAAAACGTGATTATCTGACTTGTAAGTTGTACCGTGTGCTCCTACTGTATTATCTTCTTAATGACTTAACTAACTATATGATGTAGGTACTAGCTTTATAATTGATTATCCGCTTAGCAAATACAACTGAATTTGATTGACGTTATGTATGGACTGTCTTTTAAGATTCAGGTCTAGGTTGTTTCAATCCCTGTCCTGTTTGAATATTTGGTATTGAATTTTACAGCTTTTAGGGTTTTAATTTTACATTTTATTTTGCAGCCTAGGTGATCTATTTTTATTTTTATTTTTTTCTTTCAGTTATAGCATTTTAAGTTTCTATTTCCCCGCCAAATTTGTAATATCCGTAGAAAATTCTCTTTTACATTCAATGGATTGACTTTGTGGTCAAGAGGGTCTTGTGAAACTAGAAGTTACGAATTAAATCCAGCTATTATTTTTGAATTAATTTTCTATGAATTTTCTTTGATGAACAATTATTGTAGAGTTAGTCAATTTGTCCCCTGAGAATAGTTGACGTGCGACCAACAACAAATACTTTTCTACAATGCTCATAAACCTCTCCTTTGAAAACTATCAGGATATGATCTTACCTTGCAAAGTTGTTTTCAATCAATGTCTTACAAAGTTGTTTTCATTTAATTCATCAATATATGATAAATCTAGACTATATTGAAAGATAAGAGATTACCAAAATACTAATACGTTTTACTTGTATCCTCCACTATTTTGTGACCACTAAGCCAAATTGCCAAATCAATACATATTCACAAATGATACAAGGCAATCAAGCTCTCTGTTTATAGAGATTTAGCAAAAAGAATAACAATATATAAACTACCTTCCTTTAAGACTTAACTAATGTACATTTAAGAGAACTAACAATTCAAAAATCCTAACAAATCTTCATTCTAACTATATTACACTTATAACAAATGCCATGCGAGTTGATCCTAGAGGATCCCCTTCATGCAAACCTCTAGAGGCAAAAATCGTACTTGTGGGCTTACCATTGGCCATAATAGAAAACCTCATTGTACGGATACAATTCCAAGTCCAAGCTCCCCACTTGTACCCAAATCCTTTTTTGGCCAGGACTTCGGTTGGGAAATCCCAATCCACATAATCAGACACCTTTTCAAAATCGATTTTGAAGATTACACCTTCCAACTTACGCGACCAGTCTCTATGGCTTCGATTCATTGGTGATCAATGCCTGATCAAGAATTTGCTGCCCTTTGATAAAGGCCTTTTTAATAACTAGAAATTGTGGCAAGGATGGCCGTTCTAAGTCTACTAGCTGGAACTTCTAAAATTTGTAAACATTAGTCAATGGGTCTAAAATCCCCTGCCTTAGTAGCCTTCTGTTTTTTGAGAATGTGGCTGACAAAAGTTTTGTAGAAAGAACTGCCCACAATATCTCCCCAAAAATTCAAATAAAACCTTCCACAAGTCCCCTTTAGCAATATCCCAATAGTGTTGGAAGAACCCCATTGAGAATCCATCAAGACCGCTCTACTCTTGTCGAACCTAAAAACAACCTTGCAAATCTCCTCGAGAGAAAACAAGACAACTAAACCTTAGTAGTCCAACTCAGAGATGGGGCTTCATTCAATGCCATCTAAAAACAACCTTGGTCTTCTTTTTTCCATTAACTATCATACCTTGCTAGCTTTCCGAACAACTTATGAAATTCTTGTTTCCTGTACAAAAAGTCAAACGATGAAAGAACGAGGAATTGACATTACTCGTGCTGGCTCGTTTAAACCTTGCAAATAGCGATTAACTATTTGCATTTTCCTTCTTTTTTATTTCTGAATTCTGGCAAGGCTAATTTATTCTTTTGGGTCTTTGTTTATATATGACTCCTGTTATTGTTTTTCCATTCATTTTGATGATTTGGAATTGTACTTCTAATTTTTTGATATCCAAGCTGTACTTCTAATTTTATATTCTATATTTTCATCTTTGTATCATAGAATAATTCTCACTTATTTATGCATCGAATTTTTGAAAAAGATAGCATTGAACTTGTCATTTTGGCAGATTTTTCGGATTTTGATGGGGATAAATATTCGTGTTCTCTTAGTACTTCTTCTCTTTGCATTTGGATTAATATTCTACATCGGAGCAAGCACTTCCCCTATTATTGTGTTTGTCTTCTCAATTTGCATTGTCAGCTTCTGCTTTTCGATATATCTCACAAAATGGGTGCTCTCAAAAGATGAAGGGCCACCAGAAATGGCTCAGGTACATTTTGAAACTTATATTTAGTCAATCACTTGGAGATTTCTGCTAACTTTTTTTGAGGCATGCTTTTGTTTCTTTTTATAGTTTTTGAACTTGTAGATTTCATAAAAAATATCAGAACTTATATTACTCTTTAGTATCATAAAATCTAACACTCAACAGAGGGCAGTAGATTCAAAATGATTTTGAATCGCAAATCACATGAATCGTATTAGGGTACTTATGTGTTTTGGAAGCTTATTAATACTATCTCCTTATCTAATGCATTTAATTTTAAATTTATTTGCATGGGAAGGTGAAAGGTTTGTCTTGGACATGGGAATTTGGAAAGAAAAAAAAGAAGAAATATTAGATGGTTGAGCTTCTCTCCCATTTTAAAATTGGGCTATGCTTAAAATATATGAGAGGTCTAAGTGGGCGATGATTTTGAAGATGGTAGCGAATTAAGTAGCTTTTTAATTTTATAAGGTCAAACTGGCCCAACTAAACTCTTTTTTTTTTTTAAAGAAAACTTTCATTTTTATAATATTTCACTTAAGTTGTTATTCAGTCTACAATTATATGCATTTTAAAATTAATAAAAAATCAAAACTTACGAGACACAATACATATTGATACATGATGTAGTAAGTTTTGATTTCAATACATGTTACAAATTACAATTTGCGAGTTAAGAACCTTGCTTGACTCTTGTTAAAAAGTCTAATTGGTAGATCGATGTATTCTGCTTGAAAGAAATAACATGTATTGTGGTACTAATGGTTTACACACTCTTAACTCTGTTAATGACTAAGTTGGCCAGTCTTCTGTTGTGTTTTATTGATGTCTAGTAAAGTATTAACTATGTTGGCCAGTCTCCTGTTGTAATATTGGGGGATGCATTTATCCAGAGAACAATAGGGTCCATGTGTGAACATTCCATTTTATGGAGTTTGTCTTCTTGTTAAACCTTTGGTTTTAACTTTTCTTTGTCTCTCTCTTGTGCACTTTTTTAAGATTTCAGAGGCAATACGTGATGGAGCAGAAGGTTTTTTTAGGACGCAGTATGGTACCATCTCTAAAATGGCTATGTTACTTGCTGTAGTGATTCTTTGCATATACTTGTTTCGTAGCACTACTCCTCAACAAGAATCTTCTGGAATAGGGAGGTGGGAAATCTTATACAACTAAAGCCAAATTCTAAGCTTTTCTCTTCTTTTTGGTGCATACAATTTTTTTTCTGTCAAATGTTTTTATGGAGCATTTTCTATTGCAGGTCAACGACAGCTTATATTACTGTTGCATCATTTCTGTTAGGAGCCTTGTGTTCAGGTATTGCAGGGTATGTTGGAATGTGGGTTTCAGTTCGTGCAAATGTTAGGGTCTCTAGCGCTGCCAGAAGGTCTGCGAGGGAGGCGTTGCAGGTCGTTCTTTTTTCAGGTTAACTTTCAAAGGAGAGTTTTTTTTTCTTGGTCCAGTCTTACTTTGGAATGATTTGCAGATTGCTGTTCGTGCTGGTGGTTTCTCCGCCATTGTTGTTGTTGGCATGGCTGTTATTGGTATAGCCATCCTGTATTCTGCTTTTCATGTTTGGTTGGATGTGGGTTCGCCAGGTTCAACAAAGGTTACTGACTGTATGTTCCTTCCTTTGCTCCTTTTATTGGACAACTTCCATGCTTAATGTTAACGCACTATAGACTTAAGACTCTCAAATAGACAAAAAAATTTCCGTTTCCCTGCCTGGAGCTAATTGATACTTGTAATTTGTTAATTCAAGCATTTGATCTTGGTTGTGACTGACGACTAATGTTGATGCACTATTAACTTAAAACTCTCAAAATGTCTGGAGCTTTTTGATGCTTGTAATTTGTTAATTCCAACATTGTTGCTCATCAATTTCATTTGGATCTTGGTTGTGACCAATATGAACTGTATTTAAATATGATAGGATATGTTTTGAAGTAGTTGAATGTATATTTTCATGAGATTATTAACCCAGTTGTTAGTTCTTGCTAAAGTGTCTGGCAAGTGCCATTCAAAAAATCAATCCTATCAACGACAAAAATAAATACAAAAAAAGAACAACATATTTTTTACTCTATGAAAGTTTAGATTATTATGCTCACGTTGTTTCTTGCTTGTAGTGCACTTCATTTTAGTTAGACCTTGGGACTTCTATTTGAAATCCATAGTACACAATTTTGAGACTTTATAAGGCCATCAAGTGTTTTTTGAAATTCGGACAACTTGGCAGAGAACAACATAGTTGTTCTATGGATTTGTTATGGGGCTTTTATTGGGTTCCTTGCGAAGTGTGTTTTGTAGCTAAGCAAAGGGATTGTAGAGAGATGAACAAGGACTTCCCTCTTTATCCTTTTTCTTGAGGGATGAACTTTGTTGGGGTGATGGTGGTAGAATGAGTAAAAAATAGGTTAATTTGTGTAATTCTTATTTGTAGGTCAATTGATTTTACCCTTGTTTGCCTTATAAATATTAGGATTCTCTCATTTAATTCATATATTATGATCATTAATAAAGAAACTCGGGTGTGATTCTTGGAGAATTATCTCCTTTGTCTATTTGGTTCTTTAGGCTGGATTTCCCAAAAATAGCTTTCCAAGGACCATTGGCCATAGCAAGGGGTGATAGCCCAGTTTATTGTTGAGTGGAGCAGTAGAGTACTATATTTTGCATTAATAATCATAGTCCAGATGACACATTTCTCCTTTTGATATCTTTAATTCCACTTAGCCATGATAAAATGGAAGGGAGAGGTTATCACCCTTTGTTGATCAAGTTTTAAGCCCACCCCTTTGTTGTTTTTTTTTCTTACATTAAGGATTAGCCTGTTAAATCTTGGCCTCTTTATTACTCTCGGACTTCTAAATCCTCTAAAAATTCAGAAGGCTTCCTTCTCATCATTAGTCAAACATCCTCTGAATCCTGATTATGTTGAAGCCAAATGTTCTCATCTCTTGACTGATCCTCCTAATAATCCCCAGAACCTGAGCAACCAACATTGATCAAACTCATTTCCCAAACTAACTAAACAAAAAACCAAGGTTTGAGAAACATAATTATTATCCCGTCTCTTTGGAGGACTCAAGCAGAACTAAGTATAAGCAGTGTCATTATATTTCCTCATTTGAATTTGATCTGCATATCAAGTTGTTGAAAAAACAACACCTTCTGTTCTACCTGAACAAATCAATGCTAGTTCACAACTTCCTGGAGATCAATTGATTCCTAAAGAAAAAATCCCAGTTAAGTTTGCCCCAATCATTGATTCATGTGGCTTTCAATTTAAAGAAGCTTGTGTTCAAGGAAACTCCTAAGCAGCCATTTCAAGTTTGGAAATAACCCCTTGGATATCAAGAGGTGATGAAGTGATGGTTACATCAGTTTTTTAACTTTTCTGGAATTTATTCATGATGGTTAATGTGTGTCAAGCTTAGATAATCAGCTGTCTTCATTGTTTGGCTCTTGTAGAATATTTGAGATTTCCAGTTTCTGCTTTAAAGCTGGATTTTGGTTTTTCTCCCATGTGGAGAAACCTCTTGGTATTTCTCCTGGGTCAAAGTTTTGATTTCTTAGTGATTCCAGTGTCTTCTATTTTGGCCTAGCAGTGGTTTGTTTTGTTAGTTTTGGTGCTGCCTTCCTTCTTGTAGCAGTCTTTCCTTTCCATCTGAATTGATCAGAATCAAATCTCCTTATTCAGGCAAGGATGTTCGATTTTCGGTTTTCTCTATGCAGCTCACAAGTTCAGCCTCTGCCCGACCTCTCCAGTTTTTTTGCGCATTTTGAGCTGTTTTTTTTTAGCAATTTTCTTTTAATCTTTATGTGGATAGCAATGAGCCTAATTGTCTGAAGCTTTTGTTCATTTTGATAGTACTGTTCTACTTGAGGTTTGTAATCCGATCTTATTCCTTTTCATTTTATCAATGAGAAGCTTGTCTCTTAGTTTAAAAAAAATTGACTCATTCAGTGATCATGTGTGAAAGGATATTGTGGTATGATCTTTCTAAATCTTTCGAGGGATATTCTCTATTTGACATTAATATTGAATCGGCATGTTTTTGTTATTCCTTATTTGTTAATTTTCACCCTTTTACTTTCTTTTTTGTTCTCCATTTTGTTGATTGTATTTTGGAACATTAGTCTCTTAGAATGAAAAGTAATGAAAAGTCTTGTTATCTTGTTAGAAAACAATGTTCTGTGATATGTTTGTTAAAACTTAAAAGGGACATTGGCACGAGGTTTTCAATCCCACTAACTTCCAATAATTATCTTGGTGTTTACCCTCTAAATCTTTTTTTAGTTACACACCATTTGTAAATTATGCAAGTTGGGGTGTTTTTTTTTTTGTTAACTTGAGGAGCCATTCGGGGTTGGGTAGCTTGTCTTATTACTTTTCACCAAATAATGAAAATTGTATCTTTTTCGTTCAAACTCATGTCACCTTCTTTAAGTAGCTATTTTATTAGTTTCTTCATTGTGGTGTTTTATGCAATATAGTTATCTTGCAGTGCCACTTCTTCTTGTGGGTTATGGTTTTGGAGCTTCTTTTGTTGCCCTATTTGCTCAGTTGGGTGGTGGTATCTTTACAAAAGCTGCTGATGTGGGAGCAGACCTTGTTGGAAAAGTTGAGCAGGGGATACCAGAGGATGATCCTAGAAATCCTGCGGTTATTGCAGATCTGGTGATTGCTCCTCTTTTGCTTTCCTGATTTAAGAGAGGGTTTATTTAGTAGCTCTGATCATGTATTACATCCTAGTTTTGTTATTTTTAGTATATTAGTGGCAAGAAAATCTCATATGTTGTCTTCTTGGTTGTAAAGAATGTAAACTGATTATTGGGCATCTGAAAACTCGTGTAAGAGGTTTTTATCTTCTCTTTTTCCTCAATTCTCTTAGCTTGCAAGCTATGCTTTTGAAATTTAAAAGACTCGAGGATAACTTGAGGCTTTCCTACCGAAGAGGTGAGGCATAAGCCTCAATTTTATGTAAAAATATTTTACAAATCATAAATTTGTCCACACGAGTATTGGTGTAAATGATATCTTTTTGCAAACAATAGCCGCTCTACCTTAATCGCTACGATGTCTTTTGTGATACACGCCTATGGTGGCTGGGTTCTTCAGATACCTTTTTATACATATCCCTGACCAATGAAATTATTTGTTTCCTCCGAAAAAAGAAGTTCTGAGCATTGCTCACAAATGCTTCTTTTCATAACACTGCATTATCTATTCATGTTTCTCTTTGTTTCTAAATCTCTTTATTTAATGTCTACCACAATTTTTTTCTTTTTTTGAAATTGAGAAATCGAAGCATCGATTAACTATACCCAGATAACCACACTCTTCCCTAGGGCAGACACTGGGAGACATCAAAGGAATAATATGTACCACAGTTTTGATTCCTTTATTTCGATTATTTGGGGTCTTTTATTCAGTCATGTTTTTCTTATTTAACTTAATATTTCTTTTTATATATTAACTTCATTATTCCCGTCTCTAGGCCAGGCACCGGGAAATATCGAAGGAATAATATCTATTTGATTCATTTATTTCTGTTATTTGAGTTATCTATTCTGTTATGTTTTTCTTATTTTACTTAATATTTCTTTTTTATTTATTAACTTCAATTTTTT
Organism: Cyclanthera cordifolia; assembly: GCA_037832605.1. NCBI lineage: Eukaryota > Viridiplantae > Streptophyta > Magnoliopsida > Cucurbitales > Cucurbitaceae > Cyclanthera > Cyclanthera cordifolia. Next base: position 5,318,992 of record JBBMEG010000002.1, read on the forward strand.
TTTTTGTCAATCTCCAGGTTGGAGACAATGTGGGTGATTGTGCTGCTCGAGGTGCAGATCTTTTTGAAAGCATTGCAGCTGAAATCATCAGTGCCATGATACTGGGGGGAACAATGGCTGAACGCTGTAAAATTGAAGGTCTTTTAAAGTCATAGCCACCGTTTTGAGGAATTTTCTGAGCAGTGCTTATGATGATCAGCCTTAGAATGTTTGAAAACTCCTGACTGTTTTTTTGCTGCACTCTTGTCGTTCATGCAGATCCATCTGGGTTCATTTTGTTTCCGCTGGTTGTACACTCTTTTGATTTGGTTATTTCATCAATTGGAATTCTCTCTATCAGGAGGGGTGCTCGTGAATCGGGTGTGAAGAGTCCCTTAGAGGATCCAATGACTATTCTGCAGAGAGGATATTCTGTTACCATCGTTTTGGCTGTTCTAACATTTGGTTTGGTAATGTACACTTTATGCTATTATCATCAGTTGTATACTGTAGGGTCACACTGAAGTCATGTAACTGCATTTGAGTTCTGAGAGAGTTATTTTGAATCTATGCCTTGATATTAAGCATCATAATTAATCATTTAGTACTTCTCTGGGTAAGTTATGTCCTAATTTGGCCTGTGATTTTGAACAATTTCCAGTCTACCAGGTGGTTGCTTCACACTGAACAAGCACCTTCTGCATGGTTCAACTTTGCCTTGTGTGGATTGGTTGGTATTATAACGGCTTACGTCTTTGTCTGGATCACCAAATACTACACCGACTACAAGCACGAGCCTGTGCGTTCACTGGCACTTTCTAGCTCCACAGGCCACGGGACAAACATAATTGCTGGAGTCAGTTTGGGCCTGGAATCGACAGCGCTTCCTGTGCTTGTTATTAGTGTATCTATTGTTTCGGCATTCTGGTTGGGTCACACTTCAGGACTTGTGGACGAAGCTGGAAATCCAACAGGTGGGCTGTTTGGTACTGCTGTAGCAACAATGGGAATGCTCAGCACTGCTGCCTATGTTCTCACAATGGATATGTTTGGGCCTATAGCTGATAATGCTGGTGGAATTGTTGAGATGAGTCAGCAGGTAATATAGGACTTTAAAACAACAGTAAAATCGTTGGAAGTATTTCTTTCTGCTGGTACAGTTCTAATACATGTTTTGTTACAGCCTGAAAGCGTTAGGGAGATCACTGATCTTCTTGATGCAGTAGGTAACACAACTAAAGCGACCACAAAAGGTTTTGCCATTGGCTCTGCAGCTCTTGCATCCTTCCTACTTTTTAGTGCTTATATGGACGAGGTAGCTGCGTTTGCTCGTGAACCTTTTAAACAGGTAAGGAACTCAGGCGAGGGTATTTGATCCTTCTCTGCTGATTCCATAATTTTCACATGCTGCTCTTTAAATGGTTTCAGGTAGATATTGCAATTCCAGAAGTTTTTGTTGGTGGTTTATTGGGCTCCATGCTTATTTTTCTCTTTAGTGCTTGGGCCTGCTCTGCTGTTGGCCGGACAGCCCAAGAGGTTGTAAAGGAAGTAAGAAGACAGTTCATGGAGAGGCCTGGTATAATGGTAAGTAGGAGACATCAATTATTGTATTTTCTTCATAATATTAGTCAGTTTTTAGCTTTTTAATGAATATACCGTCTTCAGGACTATACGGAGAAACCAGATTATGGGCGTTGTGTGGCTATTGTAGCATCGGCATCTTTAAGGGAGATGATAAAGCCGGGTGCTCTGGCTATCATTTCTCCTATGGCAATTGGTAGGTTCATATTCTCCTTAGTGCTGTTGTTGTGTTGTTTATTTGCCATTCTCTGCAATTTTTTTCGGTCAGCTTTGCCTTTGATTGAGTCTGTTTTGGATTGTGAATTCGCAGGCTTCCTGTTTAGAATATTGGGATATTACACCGGGCATCCGCTTCTAGGGGCCAAGGTTGTTGCTGCGATGCTGATGTTTGCGACAGTGTCTGGTATTCTCATGGCCCTTTTTCTGAACACGGCAGGTGGTGCCTGGGATAATGCTAAGAAATATATAGAGACTGGAGTTCTTGGAGGCAAAGGAAGCGATTGTCACAAAGCAGCTGTAACTGGAGACACGTAAGTTCTATGTTTGCTGATTACCATGCTGCTGCTTTTAATTTATTGAGTTATATATACATATATACTGCATATTTTTGAAGAGTTTAGTTGGTCTAGTAGTCAAACAAGGGCTTTGTAAATCTTAACGTAGAGATTATGAATTTAGTCTATGATAGTTACAGTTGACTTGTGAAAATTATCAATCAACCTAAAAATCTAAGCTGATAGGTTGGGGTAAATTTAATTATGTCAACTAACACTCTCCTCACTTGTAAATCTTAAAATTTTGATAAATGCTCTACAAGTGAAATTCAATTTTTTAAATGGGGAGGAAACGGCACAACAGGAATTCGAACGAACTCACGACTTCTTGCTCTGCTACTATGTTGAATCATGTAAACTATCAATCAACCCAAAAGTTTAAGCTTATAGGTTGAGGTTAATTTAATTATATCAACTAACAGTCACCTTACCTTTTGTTAAAAACTAATTTTCTACAAATTACATTAAGCAAATATATTAGAGTCAGATGGTTATGGTGTGAGAATAGGCGTTTTTGACACGAACATTTGTGGAAATAAATAAAACTTTGTATTGCAGCGTTGGTGACCCATTCAAGGATACAGCAGGGCCTTCTCTTCACGTTCTCATTAAAATGCTGGCAACCATAACGCTGGTCATGGCCCCGATCTTTCTATGAAGAGGTTGATTGCTTGCCGTTTGATTGGATTCTACCTACATCCTCAAAACATCATTTTTGTTTTCATCGTACGGTTCAAATAAATTTTTTAGTTTTTTTCCTTTTCTTAGAGCATTGTTTTATATATATATTTGTTATCCTGATATTTTAATTCGGATATCCACATTATAATATTACGGTCACAAGTTCCCCCATCACCTATATTTATCAAAATCATCAACTAGGCGGTTTATATTTCTTGAGAATATTATCATAGGACTCGGCGAAACTGAATTGGAACGACGTTAAGGTTTGTAATTCAGCAGAACCTATCAGGCCAATCAAATCAAAGATGTATCATGGAAATTGGAAGATAGGCACATAATACTCAATTAGGGTGTATTTGGGGACGAGGAATGAGAATGATTATGTGAAGAATGAGAATTAGGGAGAGAACGAGAAAGAGAATGACTGAAGAGTGATAATTTGTGTTTGAGGTGAAGGGAATAATTAATTGTGTTTTTTACGAAGGGAGTGATAATGAAGAAAACAAAATAATGAATATGATGCAGAGTGAAAAATAATTATAGAAAAAATAAAAAGTTACGGAAAGAATAGGCAGTAGTTATAAATTGAATGAAAATGTGATTTTTAGAAAATGTGATTATGGAGAGAATGATTTTCAGAAGTTTAAACATCGAGAATTATTCTTTTTTTCATTCTCTCTTTAAGTAGTGATGGCAAACACACTAATAGTGTTTTATATTGCCAAATAGACTTGAATCATAAATAATGTTGGGTTAAAATATAGATTAGTTTTTTTTTGTTTTTTTTGTCAAAAATATTAGAAACTAAAATATTCACTTGTTTATAGCTAATATGAGATGTAAGGTTTTGTGGCGTCAGTTTGAAACTCTTTATTATCCAATATTGTTGAATTTTCAAAATAAAAAGATTTCTTGATTAGTTATAATATTACCTAATCTATCTTTAGTGGTTCCAGTTATATTAGCTGAACCTTATTTTATTAAACGATCTAACTCCATATGCTTGGTGGGGTGGGTAAAAAGATATTGCATCTTTATAATTAAATAACAACAAAAAAATAATAAAATTTAAATAATGTCACTCTTGTCTTTCTAGTTTTATTATTCTTTTGGAGTCTTTTCTTTCAGTATTTCTTGATGGTAAATATTTACAAAGATAATAGTATAAACACAAATTAGATTCGTTGAGGTAAGATCTACAGCAACCACAATTGAAATGCCTCTCTCATCATCCCATAGTGCTCTATCTATTGTAATGGGTACAATTCCAATGAAGAAAACTTGTCTTCTTATCACTAGGGAGTCAAGTTTTACGATAGATGGGACACTTTTAGGATCGCTAATTTTTTTTTTAATAATTATCGAAACAAAAAATTTGTGATATTAAATGGTGTCACACTGATTTTAAGGAGAGCTTGTCTCTTTATTAATAAGGAGCGGAAGCCAAGTATTACTCCAATTGGTAGAAAGTGAAATAAAGAAAAAATAATGAACTAAATATAAAAAGAAGTACACAAAAGAACATGGCAAAACAGAGAGGCAAACATACATTGATTGATCTCAAAAGAAGACATGAAAATTCAAATGATCATGTACACATTTGAAGATGATGAGGATTGAGATCACAATCAAATCCAACAACAATTTGAGAGTCATGAAAGAAGAAACATTGTTGTTGGTTAAGCTGCACAGTTTTGAGAATATTTTCAAAGACAGAGACCTGGCATGGAATCTGAAGAATACCCTGTTGTTGAAACCCAAATTCTTGTTCAGCTTCACGAAGCAATACTTGAAATGATTGGTGAGTCAAGTAATGAGTTGGTATCACAAATCTCTTAAGTTCTTTCCCAACACACACAGCCAAATACCCTTTCGGAACAGCCTCTGTAAATGAATGCTGCCTTTTCTTTGCTAAGCTCTTCCACTTCTTCAGGATTTGGTGAAGCCTTACAATATCTCTTATTTTGTTTGACTTCTTTGGATTATCCATTCTCACTTTTATGATCCCTTTTTTTCTATGCTTCTAGTTCCCCTTTTATTTATAGGAATCGTTTTGGGTTATGTACTTTACGATTTGTTCTGTTTTCTTTTTTTTTAATTTTAGTCCATGTTCTTTCTTTTAAACTTGATTTTGACCGTTACTTTAGACTTTTATTATTAAATTAATTGTATTTGAAAGTAACTTGGACTTTATGATTGAAAATATTCATTGATATAATTACATTTATTTTAATCTGTCCATTTAATTTTTTTTGGTTTAACATATTTGAAGATATCAAAACAAAAGGTAGTGCGCAATCTCCTTTCTAATCACTTGAGTTAATTGATGATTTAACCTAATTCAACCAAATTCATAAAAAGATAAAACTAATTTTAAAATTTAATTAAATGTATATGAAATAAATGTGATCAAAATGAAATCAACTCCAAGTTAAATTTTAGACCAGCAATAAGTTTGATTAGATTGAATTTGTAGTAATGATTTTTTATTTTTGGTGAGGATGAAGATGAATACAATGTGGCCGAAAGTGTGGTTGACCACGTTCCCTTGCAAATTGGAAGCTAGATCTTGCAGGTGGATTGCTTTGACGATTCCCCATGTGACATAAAACTGTAAATATTTCGAATGAAATATTTATATTTGTATTAATCCAAATGAAATCACGTACTCGGATCTAATTTAATATTTAAAATGAAAGCAAGATGCTACTAACATGGAAACCGAACATGGGGTCACCAAAAACCAAGCTCATATTGAATAGCTCGTCCCAAATCAAGTTTAATTTTAAGGTATAAAGAAGGTGGCAGAACCCATACATTAAACTCAATCAATCTACAGGCATGTTAGCAATTCCAGTCGATAATGTGTTCGGATAAATGCATTAATTAATGCAATGAGATCAGTCAATCCGAACATCACTCAATTAGACAATATTAAAACTTGTGACTTTTATAACAATTTTATTTGGAAGTGGCTAATCATTACATAATCTTATTCTTAAATTCAACCACCAAAATGAATAAACTTTATTGAAATAAAACATATGATTAGATGATCATACCAGCCTTAGTACACACAAGTACATTGCTTCCAAAATATAATTATAAGCAACCAGACAAAAGGTGATTGTGGACTTATGGTTAATACGGTTATAAAAAGGGATGCATGATTGAAGCTTTAATATATAATTGCACTCATTTTACTTGTTTTATTATATGAGCCATTAACTAATAGTTGCACATGCCCCCCAAACAACCAGCCATTCCATGCTTTTTACAAGTGGATGGATCTGAGTTAAAAGATGACTTTTGGATCAACCCAAAAATTCAGGTTGGTCACTTTTCAAATCCAATTCAGCACAGTTAGTGAATCAATTCAGTCCTATATTTTCGGTCGGGTCATTGGTCACTTTTCAAATCCAATTCAGCACAGTTAGTGAATCAATTCAAACCTGAAACTTTTTTATACATAAATCTGTGCTATAAAAATGATTAAAGGTGGGATGTGACAGGCTTGAACCCGAGTCAGTTAATAGGTTGTTTAGCCCTACAACAGCAACGCCATTAAGTATTTTTAATTGACACTATCAGTTCAGTTTGGATTGATTCCAACCAAATTTTCATAAACCCTTCTTTTGTACACCCCAACTAATGAGTGAAAATATTTCAATCGAACACAGGAAACCAGTGTTGAGGATAATTTAAGTTATCTGGCGAGGAAGCCAACTAAATTTTTGGAAGCCACATGTGACAACTTGATTTTATTTATTTACCATTCAATAAACAAAAACGATAGTACCATAAGATTGCACAAGGATTCTGACAACTTTCCACAACTTCGGTGCAACTGGAACCATGAATCTCTTCCACATGTGAAGCAAGCTGCAACGTCAAACTATATGCATCGAGATTCAAATCAGTTCAGGACGGTACAAAGATAAAGTAAGAAAAACAGGAAAACATCAGAGTTTCAAAATCCATAGAGACAAGAGGTCATAGATTCCTGTTTCGAACTTGCATAAATCTCTACACTTCCTGCTATACCGTAATGCCGCGACCTTATAGATTCTGGATAGAAATTCTGCTGCCCTGCATCCATTCTCTAACATCCACTTAATAAGAATGAGTGCAGTATACCCCACCCCTCATAGGCACCAACGTCCTAAAGTTAATACATTATAGTCCAAACCATATAAAGTAGAGCACAAAAAATGGCAACTAGGAGGATGCTTGAGCACTTCTTTTTTTGTGGAACCAAAAGAAACTGTATGATGTGCTAAGATAGCATTAGTACTTCGTCTGCTTAAATCCCAGTCATGGAACCTCTTATGACTTATGGGGGGGG
>JBBMEG010000002.1:5326234-5339383 GCA_037832605.1 Cyclanthera cordifolia
TGGGGCCGTCGCGACGATGCCGTTCAACGACGGGCGGGGGCAAGCCCCGCCCCTACCTACACTGACTCCGAAGCGGCGCTAGTAAGCTGACTATGACTCTGTACAGAAGCATTTTATGAAGATTCAGTCTTGGGGTAAAAATAGCGAGCAGGATATTCAGGAGTTCGAGCAGAAAATCGGCTTTGTATTAGCGCCTGATTACAAACAATTCCTGCTAGAGAATAATGGAGCAGAGCTGCTTAATCAATCTTTTTTTGTTCAAGACTTAGTCCAGGAGATTAAGTTTCAAATACTTTTTGGATTGCACAACGCCGCTTCTCGTGGCCTGACATTAACTTACTGGATGGCTGAGTATGAGAAAGAATTAAGTTCTGGTACGTTGTTGATAGGAAAAGACTGGGGAGGTAATTTTTTGCTTTATACCGTAACAGGCGAGGAGCAGGGTATTTATTACTGGGATGTGCGCAACTTCTTTCCGCAGTCCGCTGATGGTGGAGGCAATGCCTATTTCGTGGCCGACAATTTCACTGCCTTTTGCCAGGCGCTACGCGACTATAATCCGCTTGATGCGTAGCATTAGCTTTGGTAAGGGCAGCGCAGGCGCAGCTACTGCCGACAGCGCCAACCGGCCGCAGTAGCGCAGCACGGGCCAGGGAAAGTAAAATTTCTAAAAAAAAACAGCATTGCGTGGGTAAATAACAGTTCTTCGGCATCAGTGCTATACCGAAAGAGAAATACCACGTGGAAAGGATGACGAGCAGGTGCCGTGCATTGCCCGGCACCTGCTTTTTTGTGGCCGGTGGCCGACAAGTATCGCCGCTCGCAACTGACGGGCCGCCGCAACGCGCCAACGCTTCCGGGAGCCGGTACGACGTTTCGGAAGTGGCTTTCGACGCTTCGGCAACGGGCGTTTTGGGGGGCTCGGCGGGCCGGCCACCTTTGAGACACTCAACCACCTCAACCCCCTCACCGCCATGAAAAAGCCGCTGTTCACCCTCGCCCTGGCCGCTCTTAGCCTCGTAGCCGCCGCCCAGACTACGCCCGCCGCACCCACCGCTACTCCCTCCGCCTGCCTTTGGGAGCTTACAAGCGCAGTACAGAAAAGGGTGCAAGAATGGCATCTCCAACCACCGGTAGTCCACAATTGAATTAGATGTGCTCTGAAGCTTAAATGTATAGACATCAGCCTTTTCTGCCCTTCGGAGGTTTCATGCTACCTCGAACATTAGAAAATGAACGAGGCTTTTTGTCTGAGATAAGTTTCATTGACATTTCAGACTTCTTTGAAGGAATTAGGGACGAAAAAAGGATGGCATCAACAGCTTCACGCTGATGTTTCCTTTTCAATATCAATTCTTTTTCAGTATCGGATCGGCCAAGTGCAGAACCATTATGTTCCTCCTTGGAGCTTCCTTCAATTAAGGAAGCTGAAGCTTCCTGATTAGTACAAATGGTATCACACTGAGGTGATTCTTTCAATCTTTTTGAGGGTTGTGATACCTGCAGTGCATGATTATTAACCACACCCTGTTCAGCATAATCTAAATTACTTGACTTTCCACAGTCAACTTTCCTCTTACCCCGATGGATACTTCCCTTATTCATTTTTTTTCCAGCACTCGTTGCACTTTTACTTCCAAATTCTGCATCATGTTCCATGTGAACAGCAGCCTTTGCAGCTTTAAAGGATTGGTTGATACTGCCAGCAACCAAAGGAATAGCATCCTTTTCAACAGAAGCGTTATACTGACTGGAATCCACATCATTAGTTTTAGTACATTGAGAGGCAGAGATCAATTTTTTTCCTTCACTTTCAAAGGTTTTTTTTCCAATTCGTTTTGCATGGTGCCTTACGCTACACACATTCTCAGTATTCTTCGGTCTTTTTGAATTACTAGCTGCAGTCTGTGGATAAGAATTTCTCTGAGTAGTAGTTTTGAATATTGAGTTATATGGCATTTTTACTGATACAACTAAGTTTCTCACTTTAGCATCCTTCAAAAGGGCTCCCCAGTCAGGGTTCACCTCTAAAGTCCTTGAATTTCCTAATACCCAAAGAGAGAGCTTCGCTCTTGTCAGAGCAACATTCATACGTCTAGCATCTGCAACAAACCCTATACCACTGGAGTTTATCCCAGAACTAGAGATTGTATCTGCTGCTCTGACAGTGGACAGTATCAGTATATCAACCTCACGACCTTGGAAACCATCCACGGTATTAAATTCCATATCAACTATCAAAGAAGCTTCAAATGATTGTGAGAAACGGGACCGAAGGAGTGAAAGTTGTCGCTTATAGGGAGTTATGATGCCAATTTTTACTCTGCTGAACTCAGTTGGATGCCTATGGTGAATCACAAATCATAAGTTAAAAAAATAAAGCAATAGGGTTTCTCCAAGTACAGATAAACCGACTCAAAATAAGCTAAATAGACATACCTCTCTTTGAAAAACTTCACTAGCTCAACTGTAGCATCGGCCTCATGTTCATTACAAAGTGAAAATGCACCACTACTTTTACCTCGAAGCTCCTTTCCATCAACAATGTCATAAAAAATATATGGTCCCAAACCATTTGTCTCGTGAAATGGTGCAATTTTTCCAGACATCCCATCTCCATTAAGCAACTTTCCGTCATAAAAATGCTGAGATGGAAAATGACAGATCTCTGGATGCATCCTATACTGAAAATGATATATGTACATTGTCAGTTAATGCATCCCAAATTCCCATTCATTAGAACCATATCACTATTTATGAAATTATGAAATCAGTAAACCTGAATTAACCTTTCTCTACATCACACTGTTAGTTGATACATTTAAATTTACCTCAACTTATCAATTTAAGCTTTTAGGTTGATTGATATTTTATTATAACTCAACATGGTATCTAAGCAAGAAGTTTTCGTGAGTTTGGATCTCTGCCGTATCGTTTTACTCCACAATTAAAATTAAATTTCACTTTTAGGGCATTTCTCAAATTTTCAAGTCTACAAGTGAGGAGTATTAGTTGATATAATTAAATTTACTCTAACCTATCAGCTTAAACTTTTAGGTTGATCGATGGTTTATCATAACTCAACACACACAAATTCCACTACTTAGAAAAAATCCCACCCAACGTCTACATATAATACAACCATTCGTGGTCTTTAAAAGTCTGTCATGAAAAAAAAAAAACCGAGCCGCCTTCTAAATCACTAAATACTATACAATTGAAGCAAGATTAGATTATGTTCTGCTTTTGGGGCTGGGTTATCCTATCCAATACTCAATAAAGACAATTTTGCATATTAATGATCACTTCAAAATTCTTATTTTTTCCCTTTATAAACCCTAATATTCTAATATTCATTCATCCAATTTTCAATCATATCTGCCTCACCTATAGTTAGTTAAGAGGAAGTAAACATAAAGTTCATTTTCCCTGTTTCAGATATGGATGGGGTGTTGAATTATGTTAAATCATCATTTAACTCAAAAGCTTAAATGGATGGGTTGGAATAAATTTAATTACATCAATCAACACTCCTCTTCACTTGTGGGCTTTAAAATTTGATAAATGCCGTACAAGTGAACTTCAATTTTAATTGAGGAGAAAACAACTTGACATGGACTAGAATTCAAAACCTCCTACTCTTATACCATGTTAAATTATGTGAAATCACCATTTAATCAAAAACTTAAGCTGATGGGTTGGGGTAAATTTAATTATAGCGAGACACCATTTTTTGAAAATGTACGTCAGGACACCTTATTTATTTCTATTATATAATATTTAAATATCAAACCCAAATACTTTAAATTACTGACTAAGAAAATCAATTAAAATCTCACAAAACAAGATTTATCAGAAAAGCCTACCCCAAAACAAACCCCCTTATTCTCTGCCTCCTCTCTCCTTTCCCTCCTCTCCATTTGATTTTCCCTCTTTCTCTCCCTATTCTAGTTTTGTTCATCAACCTACTATGGATGTTCTCACCAACTGCAACATTGCCTTGGTGTCGTATAGTCAACTACTTTAAAATGTGAGTTTTAAACGTTGAACCGATGATGTGTCCAAAATTTTTTTTTTAAAAAAACGAGACATGGAATTTCACATTGGGCATAGGTCGTGTGACTAACATCTGTCTAAAACAGTATTTTGCCAAAAACAAAGTGTTTGAGCTTTCTAGTGCTCCATTATAGTTCTTTATTAAAAGAAAACAATCATGTACTTGGATTGTACTTTTTTTTTTTTGAAAAGATCACAGACTTCTCATTAAGAAAATGAAAAGGAAACACATCAAGATAACAAGCTCCAATGAGGACAAAAAGAAACAACAAGAAATAAAGGAAATAAAATTGTCTTCACTAGAACAAGATGGATAAGCAAAACAGAAAACAAAAACAGCAAAAAACTTATAAAAAAGATTTCAAATTGATCATTATGTCTTGAGCTGAGAAAGGCTCAAAGGTGCTGGATAAAGAGCTCCAGTGAGAGGCTTTGAGCAAGGCTTGTTCGAACCTAACTTCCCATGGTAATCTTGAATCTTCAAAAATTCTTTGATTGCGTTCCCACCAAATTTCATATAATAAGGATTTTGTTGCATTAGACCAAAGGATCCTAGATTTTTTAGACATTTTAGGCCCAATGATAAGACTATAAGCATCTGATCTGCAATCATTTGAGAATACCCAGGCAACTTCGAATTGTGCAAATAGCTTTGACCAACAAGAGCTGGAGAAAGAGCATTAGAAGAGCAGGTGGGATGAAGATTTTGTTGCGAGTAAACATAATGGGAAACCGAAGGGGATAACATAGAAGAGGGAAGCTTCTTCTGAATTTTGTCAGCCGTATTAATGCCCCTGTTAAGAAGTATCCATGAAAAGATTGATATTTTTTCAGACATTTAGTCTTCCAAAGGTGCTTGAAGAGAATCAAATTCATAGACTCCGAACTTTCAAGAGAGCTGGCTAAGGATTTAACAGAAAATGTTCCATTGGATTCCAATGGCCAAATTATTCTATCATTGTTGGCTGACGGAGAGAAACGAGAAACAATATAGAGAAGCCTGCTAAATTCCCTTTCCTTCTCTTCTGAGATCAATCTTCTGAAATTGAAGCACCAAGAGTGAGTGATTTCATCCAAAAAAGATACAATTGATCCTTCCTTTAAAAGAAAAATACTAAAGAGCCAAGGGAAAGATAGTTTTAGTGGAGAGCTAAAAAAAATCCCAAGCATCTGACCAGAAATCAATTCGCTGCCCATTCCCAATCTGAATCCTCAAAAGGTGTTCATTCTTTCTCCAAGCCAGAGATATACAATGACATAGACTTTTGAGACTCGAAGAAATCTTGGGCAGGGTGTGCCAATGATACAGAGATAGACCATGGATACTGGCAATTACCTATCTCCAAAAAGCATCAGGCTCATGTATGAATCTCCAACCCCATTCATTTTTATTCTTTATGGAGCCAATGCCAAGGCCACCCAAAATTTTGTCAAGAACTAGTTGGTTCATGTACTTGGACTATACTGATCTCGAGATTACTCTAAAATCTCAATTCAATCACTCAACCAATGACTTAATGTAGTATCTTTTTTCCACCCTCCAATGTATAACAACATATCCTTATCTGTCTTCTATGGGATTGTGCATTCCTTATCACAAATTCCTTATCCTACTCCTGATAGTATTGGACATTCCTTATCTTACTGTTAATATGATTGGGCATTCGTATCGATTTTTCTCTTTTTGAAGGTTTTATGAAAATTATTCATCGTAATTCTTTATTAGCGTAAATGCTGGAGTTTTTTTTTTGTAGACCACCAAGGGTAGCTGGAGTTTTTCCCCTCCCCTTCCATACATCTCATTTATCACATTCTCATCTCGTTTATCAATTAAATTAACGACAGTTTCCTCCTTAAAGAATAGTATGGAGGCATTCTTTTTTCCTTTTTGGACGGCAAACATACTATTATTTCATTGATATCATAAAATAATACAAGAGTGGTAAAAACACTCAATCCAAAAGGCTACTCCATTTGACCACTAGAGAAGAAAAACAAGCATAGCAAAAGATGAAAGAAAAACACGCAATTTAGTTTACCTGTCTTGTTAGCATGACAACTGGATGGCCAGCCCTTTGTAATCGCTCAAACATACTGCATTCATATAAAAACTTACTTGCAACGTTAGAAAGGACGGTTGCAGGTAGCTGCTTTGGATCACCAACCTTTGAATGATAAATTGAAGACTCAGTATAGTGTTTAGATGCTCAACAATAAATTGAAACGTTACAAATACAATAAATAAAATAGTCCTCACCATTATGCATCTGGTTGCACTTGATTTTAAAAGCTGAAGAGGTATTAAAGTAGCAGGTTCCAAAGCCTAAAGCAAGAATGAATGTTTAGAAAAGAGTAAAGAAAAAAAAAACTAGACCAATCAAACTAAATTATCGATTATTTTTTTAAAAATGAATAAAAAAACTATTTCTACTAGGTTAACAAAGTGCGGGAGAATTGAGCATATGATTTCTTAGTCTCAAACACACATTTTATGTCAATAAAAATAAAACTAAATTATGGACAAACAAACTTACTTGAGCAGCTTCATCTATTACAACAGCATCAAATAGAGTGTTTTCTGATGGACTTCCGAACTTGCAACTCGATATTGATTCGGCACACACAGAATACAGATCCCCCCCACAGCCACTTAAAGTACTTACCACTATTTCAGCTTCTCTTAGTATTGATTTTCGCAATTTGTGCTTCATTGCTTTGACTTCCTCATTAGTTTTCTTTTCAAATGCCTGTGCTAAACTAATATCTTTATATATTTGCTTCTTTTGGTCATATAAGTTTCGGAGCTTTAATTCTAATTTCTTTAAAGACATTTCCTTTCTGCCACCCCTCTTAAGGCTTTCCATAGAAATTTTAAGGTCAGGATTATCATCCCTCAGGTTAGCACATTGGACTTCACAATACTTAATATGGTCTACCAACTTCTCTAGATTACTACGAAGTTCCACACATGAGTTTGTCCCCACGTTATTCTTCACATCATTAGAACTCATTCTCTCTTCTGCCAACTGCTGATCAACAAGAGTATCAATAAAGAACGGGAGTGAATTTGGATGCACCGTTTTAGCATTTCCTACTCTAACAAGATATGGCTTGTACATCTTACCATCACTGTCATACAGACCTAGATTGGAAATTCTGGATACCAATTCATCAACCGCTGCATTGGATTGAGCACAAATAAGGACCCTTCCTTTCATGGTACAATCCATTGATTTTGAATTCTTTTGCCTGTCCTCATTCAACTGTCTAGCCAATGCTGCATTTTGCCATGCCCTTGCAATTGCAACAGTCTGGCTAATCTTTGGCCTTGAATCAGCATGCAAGACATTGTCCTGTTTCAAGCTTCTATTAAGAGAAGATTTAACATGACTAGCTCTTTGTGAAGTGGAAGCGAGCAATGCACTAACGATGGCCAGTATAGTTCTTGTCTTCCCAGTACCTATACGTTAGCAGAAAAAGAAAGAAAAAAACACAATTAGAGAACGCTATAACTGCTCAATGTTGGATTCTGAATATTATATACCTGGTGGACCCTGAATGAGTGATAATTCCAGATCATTCTTAAAACTTCTTGATCCAATGGAAATATCTATTGCCTGGAGTTGACTTACATTAAAGGATGATTTCAATATCTGTTGCAATGGTCGGGACAATTTACTTAGATCAACTACTTTAGATTCATCATGAGGAATAGAATTAGCTTTAGGGTTTAATATAGTTGGAATGATGGGAATATCCTTTATTGATGAAAGTGCCTGAAATTCTCGTAATTGAGGTGTAATGCTCATAATCCGACTTGCATGCCATTTACTACGTTCAATTAGATTCTTTCTAGCTTGATGTAGTCGAGAAGAACCATTCAACAAATAGAACCTAATTATAAGCAAATTCATTTTTCTTTTATTGTCCCTCTCGCGCCTATCCACCTGAAAAACAAACGGGTAAATTTATAATTCTAGTTAAAAAGGTAGCGAAGGGAGGTCCATAAAAGGTGAAAGTAGACAAAAAGATGCAGACGCTTTGATTGCAGTGTTTAGTTACTCTACTATCAAGAACAATTAAAGAAGTTCTCCTAAGTCTCACTGACCAACTTCTAGAAAGCTACTATAATATAATGCATGTAAGAAAATTTACAGCCAGGTGGTAGACAAAAATTCACATAAGGTTTTTGGTTTCATAAGAGGAAGACCATGAAAGAGGGATCACTGGCAACACTTTTCTTAAGGTTCATTTGCAGATTCCAGTAAGACTAATTTTTTTGTTACATAAAGAAGAAATGCAATACCTTTATTTATTCCCTAAATTCAAACAATTGTATTCTATACACTCAAGTATACAAGGAGATATACGACGAACAAAAAATACAGAAGAGAAAAGATATAAAATAGAATATAATCTAATCTAAATAAAGTAAAATAAAATAGAATGGAATAAGTCCATATAATAATAATAGAAAAATATACCCAGAGTTCCATAGAATACCTTTCCAACCATATGTGCACCCTGTGGAGATTTTTGTGGAAATTCTTTAGTTAGCAAAAGAAGGTCATTTTCAGCAAAGCTTTTAGAAGCCGCTGAATTGTGGTCATCATAGGAAAAACGAACAAGATGGAAATCATCAACTCTCTCAACCGACAGCACAGAAATGCTGCCCAAATACATCTCATCCCAAGAAGACATCTCTACAAAAGAACTTCGTAATTGAGCTTTAAACTCCTCCAAAATCAATGGCCGAAATATTTCCACATACTGGTCTGATGATTGAAAACATACAGGAACCTCTTTTAAGTGTCTAACAGTTTGACTCTTATCTTCACTTACAGATGCTGAACCAACCATGGAAAAGTAATCTAATTCCAATATAGATCTATACCAGTCGTCAAGCCTTGGGGGTTTAAATCTTTTTGCACCAATCTGCCTATGCCAATGGACAGCTCTGTCCTCGATGGGTGTTTTAAGTTGGATGACGCGTCGCTTGGGAACAGTAATGATCGGTTTTGAAATACTTGTTTTCTGGTTTCTGGCAGAATTCAGTTCAATTTCCAATGGATCATCGGCAGAATCAGACACCACTTGTTTCAAAATAGCATAACCTGCAACAGAAACGGCAGTTTCACAAGATTGATCTTTGCTTTTGGAACCAGCTGCTTTATTAGATGAAACCTTCAAATCAATTCTATCATTTAGAGTAACATGATCATTTTGAATGCACTCAGTGTCCACTTCTCTGGGTTTAACATTCTCATCCCCAGATTCCTTAGATCTCAAGAAAAATGGCATTGCTGAGGTGGCTCTTGGATCACCAGAGGCATGTTCTTTGAGTGCAATTGTGGAGGCACATTTATCATTTAATTGTTGGTCTGTCTCCACTATATATTTTGAAGACTCCTTAACCAAAACCTTATTTTTCCCAAAACCAGCTCGTGTATCGTTTTCATTAACACTGGGAGCTAAATTGCCAACTAATATGCTTTGTCCTAAGTCAGATTCGGATAGCAAGGCTCCGGTCGTTGAAATATATTCTTTTGACTCGTCATCTGAAAGAACAATTAATTCACTAATATCTTCTTCCTCCGTAGTCTCTGGCTTTGTGGCCATGGTCAGCACATCTGCATCTTCTACTCCAAGAGACTCTGACTTTGAGGTGGAAAGCTTGCGAACAGAGGGAAAGTCTTCAAGCACGAAAGAATTGTGCCCCAAATTGGGCTCAGCAATATTAGGCTTTTCATTCTTGGACAATAAAATTGTGAGATGTGCTACCTTTTCTGTCAACTCATCCATCACGGCATCATCTAAGAAAAATTGAACCAAACTGTAATTACAAAAAAAAAATCTCAAGCGACAATATTTGTGGGTGTATTATCATCTTAATGAATGGCATAGAACAACTTTTCTGCATGAAAAAAAAGGAGTTTATACACCATAGTTGGCTTTCTTATATGGGAAAAAATCCTCACCTAAGGATACAAGGTTTTCAATAGCCCTAACTGTTGATGCAGCAGAAAGACTACACGATCTCTTGATGAAATGCAGCAACGAAATTACAGCACGTCTCCAGTAAGTGAGAACAACCTTAAGAGATGACTTTCTCCAATCCATTAGATCATGAAGCCAATTGAAACCACATGCATCTTTCATTGCCATTTTGGTACCAGACAGTTCACTTAATGATGGGTTAACTCGTTCATAAACAATGGGGATGATCTCAAGTAAGCGAACACAGGTCATCTGTAAACAAAGGAAGTATTATGATTAAAAAAAAAAAAGAAAAAAAAAAGATCACTCAATAAGCATGTCAGTCAAAGGGAACTAGGGAAGTTAAATACACACACACACACACACACAAGTATTCCGTATTGAGGAGAATGCTCACTGTCTATTATTCATTAGAATGGCATTCACATGCTCAAAGATCATTCCAACCTAGCCAAAACAGCAATAGCTTAGCGGTATCCTTGTACACCTAAGGACCATGAGGTCATCTGTTCGAAACCCCCTATCCCCAATCATTGTAATCTCAAAAAAACAACTATTTCAACCTATAATTTTTCATACTTACCTATATTCATAAAAAAACAAACCAAAATTTGAAAACTAAAAAGTAGCTATCGAAAACTTGTTTTGGTTCATGGAATTCGGCTAGGATTCAAATATTTTCTTAAGTGAAAGATGAAACCCTTGTAGAAAATTAGAATGAAACCAATTTTAAATTTCAAAAACAAAAAACCGAATGGTTGACAAAGGGGGTCTACATTTCTTTTCTTTTTTATCCTTTTCACTTATTTTAGGAGTTAGCACTCATTCAACGCTTGTTTCTTTTTCATTATCGATGAGAAGTTGTTTCTAGTTTTTTTTATAGGAAACAAAAGCCTTTCATTCATAAATGATAGTGTTACAACTTGTAACTTACAAGGGAGAAGTTGTTTCTAGATTGTAAAAAAAAAAACCATGGAAAAACGTGGGAAAGTGAAGTTTTTTTTTTTTTTGAAACAATAGACAAATTTTTCATTAAAAATATGAAACGAGGGAAAAAAAACACAAATAGCCTAGAAAGGAAATTTCAAAAAAGTAACAAAATAAATTGAAAACATCAAAATCCCAGACAAATCTAACAGGTCCAAAGCATACAAAAAGAGAAAATACAGAGGATATGAAAAGAACAATTCTAATAGAAATGTCTAAAACATGGCCAAACAAAACAAAGCTGCCCAGCTTGGAAGGAGATAACCACCAAATGCCTTGATAGAGAGCACCACAAAGAGGCATGAAGATTTGAAAAACTTAAATGCCATTGCTTAATATACTTCTGACAGATGCTCTGAAATCTTGTTCACCGTAGATCAAGAGGCAGCAGATAACCACAATCCACAATGGACCAGATTAGAGCTTAGTATTGACTCTAGAGTCTTTTTTTTAGTAATTTATGAAAGAACAAAAAAGTGGCCAAGACTATCAAAGATCTCCTACATCCAATATCCAGAGAAAAAAAAAATGCACATTACATTACCATAGAAGAATTTCTATTTTCTCAGATCTACAAACACATGAGCCGATCAACTTATGACAAGAAAACAAACCTCGTAATCTCAAAAGCACTCCATTTTTTTTTTTAAACAATTGGAAACCATTAAGACAGTTTGCCTTGAAGGGATACGAAGCACGTAACATTGCTCAGGCTAAAAAGGAAATGAACAGATGACTATTAACGTCTTAAGAAGTATAGATCGGACATACTTGACAAAAACTGTAATCGAGAAATGCCTTTCCTTCAATCAATAGCCTCCAAATAGAAGGCCACGCTGCTTTGGATAGTAAACAGCTGAACAGTTGGAGCAATTTAGAATTCACTTTGAAAGAATGTTTGCCAAGATTCAGCATCGATTCATCAAAAACTGGCTGTCTAAGAAATCCACCTTGAGTAGAGGTATTTGTGACATCTTTATGATTGGATAAACTTTCTGGCAAAGCTGAATGTGGTGAATCGCCTTCGTGGAGTAGCTTACGAAGTATGAAGAACAAATGATGCAAATTTGGAAATTTCACAAGAATAGAATCCATTTGAACCTAGACAATACAAACAAAATTGCATAAGAATGATCACAAATGGAAAAAGAAGAAAGGGCTCTAGATGATAGTCATCGTGTTCACATTTTCAAAACCAGATTAAGTACAAAACATAGGTCCAAATATTGCAAAGCCTCAGTATCTGTTATGGTGCAATTCGATTACTTTCAAACTCACATTTTTGCAGTTTGATTACGAAATCACTGCCCTATAGTACTTTTGTATTTAATGAGATTAAATTAAATTCTTTTGATATGCCTATAGTATAACTATCAGTAATCAATAATCACCTAGCTATGACCAAACAAAAATCAATAGAAAGAACTATTATCCAATGGTTCCGGAATAAAAACAACCAACACAACATACTGATTCCTTTTTTTATCCGAACTTTTTCGTAATGAAAGAATACACGGGCAAACAAACAAGAAAACCCACCAAACAAAGCCTACAAAAATAGCTTTCGATTCAAGATAATCTGGTAAAAAAGGTTGGCATAAAGGTTCAAAGAGAAACATAGAGTCTAATGAGCGATCAAACAGCATTTGTAGACCTTTCTCTCCCTAAATTCTATTGTTTCTCTCATCCCATAAACCCCACAACAATCAACATACTGATAGAAATAATAATTGAAGAACAAATTGTTGAATTAGGTTAAATCACCAATCAACCCAAAAGCTTGGATCGATGGGTTAGAGTAAATTTAATTATGTCAACCAACCCTCCACTCACTAGGCTTAGATATTTGAGAAATCTCTGGAATTCAATTTACGTTAGGGAGGAAAACGACTTGGCATGAACTCAAACTCAGAAATTCCTGCTCTGATACCAAGTTGAATTTAGGTTAAATCACCAATCAACCCAAAAGCTTAAGTTGGTGGATTAGGTAAATTTAATTAAATCTATATATATATATATATATATATATATATGTGTGTGTGTGTGTGTGTGTGTGTATATCTATATGTATATATATAGAGATTAGGCATAGGGCATTAAATGACTTGT
>JBBMEG010000002.1:5339546-5353519 GCA_037832605.1 Cyclanthera cordifolia
TGTGTGTGTGTGTGTGTGTGTGTGTATATCTATATGTATATATATAGAGATTAGGCATAGGGCATTAAATGACTTGTATTGTGGATTGGGCTTGAGTATTCTCTAGATTAGGCATGATCCAAGTACCTCGAACGACTTGGGTTATCGTGTATTCATAAAGGTTTGTTAATAAAGATTTCAGTTCTTATCATTATGTTCCTTAGCAAACATCCATGATAATCCAATTAATTGGTTAGAACCATATCCGAACATTCTACTTGACTAAGTTTGCTTTCCATAACCACTGTAGCCAAACACTCCTATGTCAGAAATCAAATTACAACTTTTGACCCAAACATCACATTCTCTCCCTCTCAAATCTCAGTGAATTTTGAGTCACATTGTTCATCATCCCCTCCCAATGGATTTTCAAAAATCAAGTACCCTACTTATTTATTCCCTTTGATTTTATGGCCAACCCTTGTCGAATTCTCCTTGTTCCGGCGATTTTGTGAAGCGTCGGTATCCACCGTGAAGTCGCACCGTCCTAGCCGTCATAAACCAAGTTTACGAGGGGTTGCAATTTCTCTCCTAGCCAACGCGGAACCTTAATGATATTGATACTTGGCACCCAAAAGATTTGCGTCTGTGTACCCTTTAATGATATCGATTATTGTTTATTGGCTTGTATTCTATTACGTGATATGCTCCTTTGACTGTATACATGTTGTACCACGAGCTGGAGATCCTTACTGAGTTTCACAACTCACTCCTTTCTATGTGGATTTTCCTCCCAGGTACTTGGATCAAGATGTTGACTAGGCTATTGCGTTGACTATGGGGATCGTTGCACGAGAATCTAAGAAATGTCCTAATATGATTTAATTCTGCAGTTTTTTCAGTTATGGTTTTATGGCTATTTAAATATTTTTGGGATCCCACTAAATAACAGTTTTAAATAAATGCGCATTGATTATCTATTAAGTTCGATTTTCAACTGATTTTCATGCATGCGAGTTAAGTAAGATTTTTAGTTTTGCCCTTTGAAAACTTGGGTCTTATTGTACACCAGCAAGCAATAAGACAATACAACAATCTTAAAAGCATACATTCCAGAAAAGAAGATTCGACGACTAGTCGTATAATTGAATCATGTCAAAATACCAATTTTGACAAAATTTGATCAATGAAACTGGATACACAATTATTAAAAAAAATACTCCAATTAGATAAATAAATGCAACTATAGCTATCAATGACAGAAAATACTATTAGATTTAAACTAAATAATACAAAAATAATAATAATAATAACCTAGGCATAAGAGTTGCGATTACCAGTTTCAAAGCATGTGTCATGCCTAGAAAGACAGCGGATAATGAGCATTCAGAAGAACGAAGAAACTCCAAACCACAAGAGAGACCTTTAGTGTTTGAAATTTGTTCCAAGACATGCTTTCCAAACTGCCTGACATTCTGAATAGAAACAACATATCCATATATGTGCATTTCTGGATGAGAATAATAATAAAAAAAAGGGAAAGGATAAATCGAAGACTTAAAATCATTTTAAAAAAACGGAAACACAAAAGGGTGAGACATTACATCACTAGAGTCAAAAAGTGAAAGGATTAGGCACTCCCCCATTCTCGGCTCCCACGTCCACTGCTTTATAAGCTCTCCTTGCCCCAACAGAACTAAGAAATGAGCAGTCAACCTGAACCAGATGTAGACTGAATTGAACCAAGTATCATAGAACCTATCACCTACTAGATAAAGCACAAATGTACTAAAATCTTAGCAGCCTAGAACTTATTTTAAAAGATAACTCGAAAACCAAAACCTGTTGAATGTTTTTATTAAAGGAAGCAACGTTGTGGACACATTTAGTGAGTTTTTTGACTCTTTCCCATCCCCACCATCATCAGAACCAGTTGGCACCTTCCATCCCAGTGAACTGGAAATTTCAAAAGAAGACGATATCCAAGTTCTCAATGGAAGTTCACCTTCAACATTGGTTTCAGATTCTACCATAGAAAAACGTGATCGAGCCCAGAAAATGGCTTTAGAAAATGATACTGGCAGAATCAAGGGATCAATATCAATCAGAACATCAATCCATAACATTGGAATGCACATCCACTGTCTAAATTCTGTTGAAATTATAATGCTCTGCTGACTGAATTCACCCCAACAATTATCATCCGTTTCATTGGGAGCAAAAATAAGTATGTTCTCATCTTCAGCAATGTTGAAGTTATGACTCGTGTTACTTTCATTGGAAAGTGGTACTCTACAACCATCCAGCATTGAATATATCAAAGCAGCAGCATCAGAAACTAAAATAGATTGTATAAGTTCAAATGCAGGTTGTCTCAATGAGCTGTGGAGAGAAGAATCCTTCAGTGATGTCACAAGAGAAGGGCCCCTGGTGAATAAAAAATGCCAACAGAGTCACATGATCTAGTAGTAATGTGATGAGAAGAATCCTTCAGCAATATATATTACATAAGAGTAACACCACACAGTGCCACACAATTTATAGTGACCTAACAAATCTGTAGCATGTAATTTCTATCCTTGGCTACTCAATGAAGTAACCACAAAGAAGATAAATCTTATGAAATTACATATTTAAATCTTATGAAATTATAATGGATTTTCCCTACTAATTAATAGCATTTGCCAGCTTTCTTGGACCAAAAATAATGACCTGGATTTGAACCTTATACATCAGTTACCACTTCATAATTCGCAAAAAAGAGGGTTTCATTAGGCTGCAAGGTCACGTACAGTATAACCGAACTAAGCCCTGATGTTCAAACACATAAATTAAACCTTACAGAAATCACACTCAGGTCTTCAAACCCTAAATGCAAACTGAAGAAAAAAGTGATTAAGAATAGGAATTGAGTCAACATATATATATACATATAAGAACACACATAAGTAACTTTTCTAATAAGCTCCATCTATGCGAAAGACCTATAACCAGCACTATGACACGGTTCCAACAACTCTAGAGCAGCTATCTGCAAGCAAGATGGTTTCTATGTTGTGAGCTTAATGAGGACTGTATAGAAAAGAAATCCTAATCAAAGTAGATTGGCACCATCTTAAACGTAACTCCTTTGAACAGAAGGTAGGGGAAATGCTCGCTTCTCCATCCTTCTCATTTCCCTTCTCATCCATCATTTTCTAGCCTTGGGCCATTTCTTTGACCAGATTCTTGCCTTTGTTAAGTACGTGAATGTTCTTCCTTTTTCACTTGATTTCTTCTTCTCCTCTTCCTTACAAAATTTCAACCATCAGTGTCGGTTTTTCTGCCAGTTTTTTGTTTGTTTCCATCCTTGCGTCTACACTCCCACTCCTTCATAGTTTTTTATAGCATCAATCTTTGGTGCCAACGATGGATTTTCTTAGTCGTTTACTTTCTTCTCATCTCCTGAGTTATTTTCTTTCGATCTTACTTCTCCATTTAATAACCTCTTATGTTGTGGACATTGTCTTCGATTTCTTGATTCCATCGATATTTTTATTATATCCGTGGGTGTCTTAGCCAACATACGTGCCTCTCGATTATTGTCACGAGAAGATTGTTAACTTTACAACATTTGGTCATCTATGAAAGAAAGAGATTTGTCTTGTTGGGGGTTTGGTAGTTCTTTTAGGAGGTGCTTGTTTCAGACTTTTATGGAGCTATTAAAAATGAGCTTTTATAATCACTCTATGAGATTGTTTGTTTAGCTTTATTATAGAGCTGTTTTTTTAGAAAAGTGACATTTTATTAGAAAATAGAAGAAAAAACAAAACAATACAATACAAAACACAAGGGAAAGAAAAAAGGCAATGCAAAACAAGCTCTTTTATAGGCTATTAAAAACGAGTTTTTATAATCACTGTTTAAATATCTCATACAAACGAGCTATTACTACAATTTCTTCTTTAAAACCACTCAAAATAATTCCTCATTTCTAATTGCTTAATATAATCATCTACGGCTATCCATCCAAACACCTATAAAAACAACATCCAAATGAGCTATTATAACAATTTCTTCTTTATAATCACTCAAAATAACTCCTCATTTCTAATTACTCAAAATAATCACTCCACAATTTTGCACAAACACCCTCTTAAGGTTTCATGATTTCTATAGTCTTCTCCACCACCTTTTTTGAAACAGTGGCTTTTATGACTTCAGTGGTATTTAAGTCCCGTAGAGGGGTATGAGATGGTTGGTTAGATCCTTGTAGAAAGGTATCAAAAAAATTATTTTCTCTACATTCGTAATCAATCCAATGACTTACCAAAAGGCTTCAATGCTCTCCTCAACATATCTCTTAACCCTAAGTAAATTTGCAACAAGCAGGGTTGATGACTACCAAATATGGGCTGAGAAAACCAGTACTAGGAAGGGGTACATTTCAGAGGTTACAACACTCGAAAATAGGGGAAGGATCAACAAACTTGTCATTCCTATGGGTGAAAACAGATGGAGTGGTACCATTTTTATACCTTTCTACAAAGATCTAAGCAACCATCTCGTACCGCTCTACGAGACATAAATACCACAGAAGTCATAAAAGCTCATGTTTCAGAAAAGGTGGCGGAGAAGACTACAGAAATTATGAAGACCTTTCAAGAACTACCAACCACCCAACAAGACAAATCTCTCTCTCAAAAGGGAGAAAAACTACAAAAGCGCACTGCAAAATGGTATTAACATGGAACCCCAAAAAGGGATAAAAAAGGGTTTGTCGAAGGAAACAAGGAAGGAAAAGGGAGTAGCAAGAAGCACTTGAAGAAACAAAAGATGGTTTACCGACCAAAAGAAGGACCAACAAACTTCATTGACTTCACAAATATAGCATCTTGCTCTACAAAAGTCCCAATATCACAAAAGAACGGATTGACCCATCCATCTTCCTACAAGGAGCAGCCAACTTACAGTAGGTTGGGACTCTTTTTTTACTGCAAAATTTCGTCCCCTCAAGAACACCAAAATTATTGTTAATTCTTCTCCAACGAGGAACAAAAACCGAGGAGCTCTTCCCACCACAGACGAACGTGTTAACATCTCTTACAGAACATCACAACAGACTGTTGCAGCCAATAGAAGATAAAGAACAATTGGAATTATCTTATCAATCCAATATCCAGCAAGCAAAAGACAGTAGATCCTCAAAC
Organism: Cyclanthera cordifolia; assembly: GCA_037832605.1. Taxonomy (NCBI): domain Eukaryota; kingdom Viridiplantae; phylum Streptophyta; class Magnoliopsida; order Cucurbitales; family Cucurbitaceae; genus Cyclanthera; species Cyclanthera cordifolia. The sequence continues at coordinate 5,344,715 of JBBMEG010000002.1, forward strand.
AGAGACAACCAGATTGTTCTTAAACAGGGACCATTGTCAAATGATAGATTTTGCAGCAGATTTTCTGGTAATACACACTAGCCCCTTTCCTTACCCAACTCTTCTTTTACCCGGTCCATGGGACATGGTCTAATTAGACAAAACACCAATATTAATTGGTAAGGATATGACTTAACAGGGTAATAAGATCCAATATCTATATTGATATCAAAGGGTAAAAACTACAAGATAACCAAGTTATAATAGGTACTTGAACCCTTCCACTTGAGAACACTCTCTCAAGCTTTAAACCATTTACCAAAATATTGCCTATCCTCTGCAATTTCTGCCTCTCTATTTATAACCAAAGCTCTAACTAACTCTTATCTAATTACTAATACACCCTTTACTAAGGTACTTATTACAAGATCTTGAACTCATGACTTCCTACTCTGATACCATGTTGAATTATTTTAAACCACTAATCAACACCCTAGAGTTTAAGTTGATGGGTTGAGGTGAATTTAATTGTATCAACCAACATCAATCATAACTATCCAATCCACCCTCTCAAAATGAGCAACTTTAAATCAGACTAGAGATGTCCACGGGGCGAGTTGGAAAAATGGCTTCCAGATCTTCCAAAACAAATCCCCATCCCCGCGAAATTCACTATTTTTATTCACGGGGATAAGGCGGGGTTCGGGCGCGAACCTCGGAGATCAGGTTCCCCGCGGAAAATTTTTTATTAATTTTTTTTTCTTTGTCCTAATATTTTTTAAGTAAAAATTTAAAATAATTGATAATTAAATATTTTTAGAAAATATATACCCAAGTTTTGACTATAATGTGAATTATTAGAGAAAAATATTCATTTGAATTTACCAATAAATATATTTTAACTAATAATTAAAGATATAAAATAAAGAATAAAAAATATTCGTTTAAGAAACGGGGAAAAATTCCCCCCGCCCTGTTAGGGGCGGGTCCCAGCAGAGAAATGGACATGTCTAATTCAGACCGATTGAAAGTGGCCAGTTTTAGAACAACGATTCCCTGGGAAAGTGGAAGGCCGAATTCCTCCATTGATTCAAGAGTTTGATCCAACGATACTTTGGGTATGTTCTCCATGGAATGTCTCTATGGAATCGTTTTACACGTTTCACTCAAATCAACCCCAGATAGTTAAGTTGATTTTCAAGAATATTTGGAAATCAAATAGTCCAAAGAGATTCAACCTTCTATATTGGATTCTTCTTAATGGGCATGTCAATACTTCTGAGTATTTGCAAAAAAAAAAAGAAGAAAAAGGAAATTCTCTAATGAAGCTCCAACTTTCAATTTGTTCGCCTTGTTGTCAACATTTGGAATCCTTGAACCATATGTTCATCAGATGTGTCTATGTTATGAGTTGATAGTTGAGGATCTCTCAATAGTTTAATGTTAACTCAGCATTAGTCAAAAGGAGAATACTTTTCAGTTGCTGATTGTGGTGTCTTTTAATGCTAAAGCTTTGATACTTTGGTTGAACGTGGTAAAAGCTATTCTCTCAGAGCAACGATTTGAACGTAAGCAACGAATTTTTTAAAACAAACCTATGATCTGGAGAACTTGTTTTGATTTAAAGATGTGGAAAGCTTCCTTCTGTTGCAATCCTACCAATTCTTTTGAGGCTTACTCTCCTTCTATTATCAATTCAAACTGGAATGCTTTTATTAGTTACTATTAAGTTTTAGTTGTTTATTAAAAAAATTGTTTCTTTTCAAATAAAGATAGAAGAATAAACATATATGGTCTATATTTGAAATCAGTCATAATCGGACTAACTCACCACATATGTGCGCACTCAAATGGGGGACATGGTGGATTCATCTTATAACCTCGGTGAACAATTTGAAGAGCTATCTGAAAATAAAGTCTAGCATTAAACTTGCATGCATGAATACAACATATAACCAGAAAATACTACATATATAAGTGAGGCACAATTGATTTTTTTTTTTTTTTTAAATAATGAAATTAGCATGACCACCCAGGGGGTAGAAAAACAACCTGACAAGCCTTTTGCCTGGTTAGGACACTAAAATTACTGCTAACTGGCACTTGATGAAGAAGGAAATAAAGAAAATGCCTACGTTGCTTTTCATGCTCCCCATCTTCCAAAGCCTCGAGAGACTGGATGCATTGACATTTAAGTTCAGTACTGACAATAAACTGAATAATAAAAAATAATTTTTAAAAAAAGCATATATCAATGGCAGAAATACAGTCAAATAAACTTAGCCAAAGGCCCATAACACTTGCCCGAAGAAACGGCTGAAAAAGATCAAAAATATCTTTATGACTTTTCTCATTTCGAGTGTGGAAGCACTGACCCAATAAAGTGTTACGCATCACACTAGGAGATAATGTTGATCTCAACCAAAGCTTACAACCTTGAAAGACATTTATTTTAAAATAAAAATGTTAACAACCTGAACTATTTACTGAAAAATGCACAAATGAAAACAGCGGAGAAGTGACTCACTGACCAAGCATTTCAAAGAGTAGTCGTAAGCATGTAACAGCATGAGAGAATTCAAGCGAATCACTACTTATATGATTAAGTACGATATCAAAAAATATTGGATAACGCTCCAATATCCCTTCTTCAAAGGCAGGAGGCTCCAAGAATCCAAGCCTTCAAAAACATAGAGTATATGAGAAGGGGAAATTTTAACATAACTAAATAAAAAGTTTAGCAACCACTTCCTACAATGACTTGATCCCAAGCCAAACGGATAAACGGTCCAGCTCAACTCTTGGTCTTGGCAATTTAGCTGTCGATGGTAGAACTTCTATTTCCAAAAAACTTAAAAATTTCTTAAGCAACGGCTGCAAAGGTTCCAAATCTGTCGCCATCCTACAACCAGAAGAAATATCCAAAAAGTCTTAGTCCTGCATCTTGAGTCCTAAGAAAATCAGAATAACATGCATGGCATCAAGTTCACACAAAAGAATTTACAAGATACAAAAAGTAATTTATAATTACCATTGAATGTATAAAATGAGAAGAAGTATACGTTTATATGAATGTATAAAATGAGAAGAAGCATACGTTTATAGCTTCTTTTATAGGAAAGTGAAATATACAAATTTATATAGCCAAAAAAGGAAGTCAGCCCATGGGGAAAGTCACAGAGAGAAGCCCCCCTCCCTGAGTAAAACAGATTAAAATCCCTTCTAGTTTCTAATAGCCATGGTAAGGCTGTAAGGCTGTAAGTACCTTGTTTCATCCCCTAAATAAATTAATCTTTTATATCATATAAAATAATATCAATTTCAGGTATAAACTTTATGCTGTCCTCAAAGCCTGCAATCACCAAATTTACTGAAATGTCTACTACTTTCAAATGTACCCAAAAAATGTTAAAGGTTTTTCTTTGGAGCCTTGTGCATAGAAGCATTAATACATAAAAGATTTAGAAAAAAAAAACGACAGTTGGGACTTTCTTTACCAGTCTTTAAGAAAAATGTGCTGAATTCCACTATATCTGAGTTTTTTTTTTTTTTTTTTTGAGCTAACCACCAATTCTTGAAGATTATTTGATTGCCAATGTGGCTATAGATTGATGGAAAAGAAAGAAAAGGGTTGACATTAAGCTCGACAATGAGAAAGTGCTATTAGGTTTTTACCAATGACCATCCTAATCATCAACAAAATAGGATTGGTAATAAATTTCACACGGTTAAACATATGGGTAATCTTGTTGAAAAGTACCTCAGTTTTCCCATTGATGCAGCTAAGCGATGACCTACAGAACGAACTCTTCTATTGAAAAAGAATAGTGCATAAGCACCCTGACAGACAATATGCACCATATAAGAATTGTAAAAAGAATACAACAAAATAAATAGGTATTCCTCTTTAGTACCGGAAACTGTTGCTGTCCATCCAAAGCAAGTTCATGAATATCATCTACAGATTCAATAAACTTCCCAAATTCAGTGAACAGCGATTGATCATCCAAAAGGACAGGAAACATCAAAACCTGTAATGAACAAAACTAGTGCAGTTACTACACGAGTGGATACAACTTACATAATATTGTGGAAAGAAAAAGAGTTCGCAAATATCCAGTTACATTTGAAAACATTACTACATGAAACAACAAAAAAAGCAAGTATCCATGCAGAAGTGATGTAAAATGAAATAAACTCCAGATAGGCCCAATTAAAAAGTATCAATGGTCCTTAGATGTCGCAACAAGAAGCTTTATATATCAAATGTTATGTTATCACATGGATACCTTAGTAAATGAAGGTGATTGAGAAGGTAATAATAGTTTTCAGCATACTGATAGGATTGAGGCCTTGGGTATTAAAGAATAATAAAGGAACTTATGGGCAATTAGTTAGAAAGTTAGTAAGGGGATTGGGTTATAAATAGGAGGGTCATAATTAGGAAACGCATCTAATCAAATGAATTGTATCAAGAATTGGGCTTGAGTATTCTCAAGATTAGGGAGGGTCCAAGTACCTCGAACGACTTGGGTTATCGTGTATTCCTAATGGTTCATTAAAAGATATTTTGGTTCCTATCATATACTCCAATACTCATATGTAAATTAGTGATGGATACAAGAACATGCTAGTAGATACGATTAACAGAATGCCTTGAACCAGCTAGACAGTCGACAAAACAAAGATTAAATCCAAAAATGTATCAGCATTTGATGTTATATATCAAGTCAGCAGCAACAAAGAAAATATTGGAACAGAACTGTGTTAGAAAAGTAAGTAACGGAGGGTGGGGGATGGGCCAGAAACTGACAAACCTCATATACGACACTAACAACTTCAGTATTATCCTGTGCAGCAACATATTTATTCTGGGATATTCTGTGATTTATATTTCTCAAGTACTGAGTTACCCTTTCCTCGTTGAGTCTTCTCAATACATCAAGAAGGGGACCAATGGAACTCAACTCGTACTCCAAACTGTACGTGTCTTGTGCTTGATGATGCTGGCAGATGCACTGAATACAGAGCTGCATCTCCATAGAGATTCTATTCCATAGACGCCTGAGAGGAGAATCCTGGCTTTCATCTTTGAAATAATTGTAAAATGTTTCCAAAAGAGGCCCCATTATATCCCAAGAATCGCACCAAACATGATTTTCTTGGGGCAAACTAATCAAAAATGTGAAAGCATCTGCAAACCTGATAGAATACATAACGAAGTATAACTTATTAACTAGAAAAGACATAAAACAGTGTTTACAGGAGGAGAACACACAGAAAGTAACAAAATTGCAATATTGAAAATAAATACTAACGATGACCCAAAAACAAAAAAGGTCAAATACACAAAAATGTAATGCTGCGATTCCTGTACTAGCAACTATAATCGAAGTTAAAAGGAGAAGAGTTGAGCGGATGGATGAGAGGCAGAGACTGACCATTTCTCTTTAAGCTGCTGAAAACGATGTGGGTGAAAGTCATGGCTGGTGTCGTCTTCTTCCTCGATGTCTCGCCAGCGGGCCAAGAGTTGAGCCTTGGTGGGAGCCATCGCAGCCATTGTCCAGAGACAGTGTTTGAGAGTGGGATTATGAGAAGAAAATGCGAAGCAGAAAAGAGTGGTTGAAGGAGATAAAGGAACGCATAGTGGTGGTTGATTGAGCAGAGACTGAGAGAAGAGACGATTGGGATTCGGGAAGAGGGTTTTGTTCAAAGTGAAACTGAGGGAATCAGGTCCGTCGCCGGCGCCGGTGCGGGTGGGGCGATGATTTTGCAAATTGCAATCAAGATCATTCGCCCTATTGGCGGTTTTGGGGCGCGGGAAACACGAGCAAAAAAGGAACCACTATCTCGCACTCAACAGTCGCGAGTATGAATATAGCGTGCACCCTAATTACATACCCGATATCTTTGGTGGGAAGGGAATGAATATTTTTTTCATTATGACCATTTTATTCAAAACCAACACGACAATGACTTAGGGTTTGTGATTTGGTCTCTCCATTTATTTTTTAAATGATAATACAAATTAATATATAATATGTACATCTAGCTTAAAATTAATTTATGATAAGAGAATCAATTTACCTATTTTATAAATGTTTTGATGACTTTCTTCATTTTCAATGTGGGATCCTTCATGCGTTTATTTAATATAGTGCTTCTCTTGGGCTTCAAGTGAGTGAGAGAAAGACGATGATAAAGATAAAGTGGAAAATAAGAAGTAAGATCGTATTTAATGCATGGTAAATATACTAAATACAATCGAAATAAATTGTATTTAATACATGAAAAATACATTAACATGTCCATGGGACGGAGCGGGGAATGCTTCTAAACCAATTCCTCTCCCCCACGAAATTCATCGTTTTTTTTTCAAGAATTCTCCACCGCAAAACATCGCGATGATATGGTTTCCTGCGCCGAATTTATCATTGATATTTTTTCCTTTTTAAATATTTATAAAGTAAAAGTTTAAAATAATTAAATATTTTTAAAAAATATATATTCAAGTTTTGACTATTAGTGAATTATTAGAGAAAATGTATTTTTTCTAAAAATTAAAAGTATAAAATAAATAACTAATAAAAAAAGGCAAGGATCGAGAGAAATGGGGATTTCCCCGTGCCCGGGTCATATAGGCAACGGGAAAGATTCTCTCCCAGTCCCCGACCCTATTCCCTACCTAGATTTTTCAGCTCCAAGAAAAAAATGAACATCTCTAATTATGTACACGATTGTACTAGTATTGCATTTAATATATGGTAAGTATATTAAGCTAATACTTACATTAGTTAATTGTATTTATAATCTAAGTAAGACTATGTTTATTGTATTTACTAAACTAATAAGGATGTTTAATACGTGGGAATTTGATGTGGGTAGTATATTAGTATACTTATTTATTTCAATCACTTAACTGATAGATTTCAATCACTAAACTGATCAACTTCAATCATTTAATTGATAAACTACAATTAGTGTACTGATCGATTTTAATCAGCGTACCGATTGACTTCAATCAAATAATTAATTGACTTTAATCACTTAACTGGTCGACTTCAATCAGTTCAATCACTTGTCTGATCGAACTCAATCACTTAACACATGCATTATATTGAGTAAGGTTTCAAAATACTTATCGATTAAACGTTTGAAATAACACAAAGGTGATTGAAAGATTCGAGAGTTTTATGGAAATCGATATAGAGAAATGAGATCGATAAAAGAATCGATTGAGAGAATGATATAAAACATTGATCGACTTCATTCAGTGCACTTATCGACTTCAATCATCAACATTGATCGACATATTAATGATTTAATCTTTCAGAAATAGACTCTCCTGTCTCAATCACCAGACTGATTGACTTCAATCAGCAGTCAAGTCGACTTCAATCAGTAGACCTTAATAAGTTTTTGGAGGGGCTAAAAACATAAATAACTCTGGTTAAAGGATGGATGTTGTTTAATAAAAAAATAGTTAATTTAAAAGATAGCTACACTAAATCAAAATGATACACGTAATTTGTAATACAAGTTATAAAGGTTCTAGAACAGTATCTGAAAAAGACTAATGCAGAGTGTGTGAAATAATGACATTAAAATAGTTGAGAGAAATAACGGGGATGATTAAAGAATATCGAAACTTATTAGGAATTATTTGGTTTAATTAATTATTTAATTATAGTAAAATATGAATACAGATAAAATCAAATATAATTATGAATTTGAAATCATTTTATTTTTTAATATAAACAAAATGTCATTTTATTTTTTATTGGTGAAGTTGTATTTAAAAAAGTGTACATGATTAAATTTAATTCGAAAATAATTTTGTAATTATAAAAAGTTAGTTATATTGGTAAATAATTTTAAAAAATAGGTTATCTAGTAAAATGTTTTAATTTTTTAACAATTTTTATTTTCCATAATTTAATGGAAAAATGATTGTTTTATGGAACCCACTTGATAAGATTTTGGTGTTTGAAAATATTAGAATATGTAACTAGTTTATTTTTTCTTCTAGCAAACGTTATATTTTTAAGTATTTATATTTGTGTGCTTTTGTATTTATTTTAATTTATGAATTTTAATTGTAAGAACTCGAGCTCAAGTTGATTTTGGGCTTAGTTTTTTTTTTCTTAAATAAAAATCGGAAGAGGGAACGATATCAATTCTCAAAATCAAATTTGTGATGATGGTATTGAATTAACACCAAACAATAAAATTATAATTTGGGCTTAATCTAATTTTAGTGAATTTAAATCATTTAATTTCACCCTTAAAGGTGTTTATGCAATAATTCTACTAAACTAATCACTTATTTATAATCACTTATAATATTAATTATTCATTTCTTATCCTTCCAAATAATCACTCTTGGTTAAAATCAATATTGATTATGAGAATATTGTCACGTGGTTGGACTCGAAGCCAATTTAGCACGAGACCAATAAAAGTCGTGTTACCATGAGTGTTATGTGAACTCGAGTGAATGCACGCACGTGTTACCCTACTTTTTTTGTGTTTTTTTATTAACACGTACATATATTGTCATACTAACTAAATATGTCACTTGTGTGATTAATAAATAATAGTAATAAATCACGTCACTTAATGAAATGTATATCAATGTCTCTTTTTGTATGGTAAAAACACTGTCACGACTTTGGATCAAGCATGTGTATAAAGCAACACAAGTGACAACTCTACCACCACACCATGATTAACACTTTTCATTAACTTTCTACCGTTGTATATTTATTTATTGATTTGGTTCGGGTTGAACCAAAACAAATTTACATTAACTCAAATCGAAAATTT